>CAIGRS010205799.1:0-12191 GCA_903798395.1 Fraxinus floribunda | reverse complement strand
ATACATCACCTCTTGACGCTGTGCATCCTCGAGTAGCATCCTTCACTAACAGACACCAATTCAACCAAAACTCTATTCCTACCCAATCACCCCAGTTCAGGATCCTATGTCGTAAAAGAGTCTTATCTTAGGTAATACCTCCAATAAGGGAGGTTTGGACTCCTAATCACATTCCAACACTTATCCATATAATCACTCCGAAAAATAAGATCACGAGTCCTACTTGAATTACTCTACTTACCACTATAAATACATCATTCTCATTCATTATTCAGGTACGTTTTTACATATATTCTCAACATATATTTTCTCTCAAATTCCTCTTTCTGACTTAAGTATCGGAGGGGCGACGAGAACACACGTCGACGCCTTTGTTTCAGGTACTGGAAGATCTCGTTTGTGCTCGTTCTCAATCGTCAAGCTCGGGAAATCAGCAAGTGCGATTTTTGATAGCATCACTATCCATGTTGGAATATCTCCTGTGAGCTTGTTTTCTCCCAAGTCAATCATTCTCAAGTCTGCAATTTTTCAAAGAAGATGGCAACTTTCCCATGATATTATGGAAAATTCCCCGAATACAAGAATTTTTTCATAGAATTTCTACAGGTGCTGCCACAGACAGTTTTTTTTCTTACCATCTGCCAATCAATCTGTGCCATTTGAAACCCTGAAGTTTCTGTAAAAATTTCCTTGTACTTGTAACACTTAATATTATTATTGAAGTTGATATAGCACCAATAGTGCAGGGAATTTACCCCGAAAATGAAAAAAACGATTAAATTTGTTAAGCTCAAATAGCAGTTGGGCAGCTGTCCGGATTACTGATTATCTGAGAGATCAAGTATGGAGGTAAGAAAGTTACTGGAGAGAAATGGATCCAGAAAACATATTTTGAAAATAACATGGTTTACACCCAGCAATGCTTTCATGACAGCAGTACCTGCCCGCAATTTACTTTTTAATAACAGGATCACTCCAGGGAATACTGAAATCTTCGACATCAAATGCAAGTTCACTTGTTTTCGATGGGGCCCGTTGAACTCCTCCAACTAAGCTCACATCTTCATTTGTATCTAGTTTTGGATCCAATAGGTTATCTTTATGTCTAGTTGGAGGGATAAGCATTACAGTTACAAGTGTTCTGATTGAAAAGCAAATAGTGGCATTGGACCCGAAAAATTATTATAACAATTCAAAGTTCTAGGAACAACATATAAATTTTTTTTTGACATTTCAGAAAATTTCGCCATTCATCTGGTTATAGAGAGATTTAAGTCATTTAACTATCTTCCAAAAGACGTTCCAAAACCAATCAGGTACTGTCAGCAACAGATGCATCAAGATTTACATAGCGATTCTAAGTTTGAAGCCATTTTGGAAATTGAGGGCCCATATAAAAGACAATGACTTCAACATAAAAACTAGGGAGATCGAAATATACTCCCTAGTTAAAAATGAAATCAAATATGGAACCATGTTACCAACAGGAGATAGAAAAAAATGGAAATACTTAAAAACAAGTATCATCCATACATTGTCATATTCCAATCATGAAATGGAGATGGAAGTCTTCCTTTCTTTTTCTTATGATCTGATTTAAATTTCCATCTTCAACAAGTCTAGCGCCTGGAAGGAAACTGGATTTTCACCAAAAGAACCATCTCCTTTTGGTGGTTGAATCCCCAATTGGCTCTTCCTTTTTCCTGTTCTCCATTCCTTGCTTCAAGGCATCCAATCTCCTCCTGTGAGACAATAATCATATTTGTGCACTGTTGAGAACTACCTTGAGATGAAATCTCTAAATCTGGAAACTAGTGGTTCGTGATTAGATGGCATCGTCCAGGTGAAAAATAAAGATCAGATAAAATTACTTGGTATCCGTAAGGCAACCATGCAGACTCCATCTTTGTCGAAATCCTTCCATTCCTTCAACTCCACTTGCCAAGATCAAGCGTCTTAATGCACAAATAATACCGTATGTAATTAATTTACCATGATAAAATTTGATCTAACAACTTATCATGATTAAAATATGAGAGAATAATAGCACAGAGTTGAGATTATTTTGTATAAAAATTTCTCATAGGAAAACAACTTGAAGGTTTGTTGTGACTATAATTAATTGCATAGAAGCATGGACCAAAAGAGTACACTTTGACATTCTATTGAAATCAACTCTTGAAAATATTTTTCAAAACATCTCTCATATCTCAAACTTTAGGAAAACAATAGATGTCTTCTTGTCACCTGTGTTTCCCTCATAGAGAAAAGAACTCTTGTTGAACATTTTGTCTAATATAAACGTATTTGATTTACCAGTAATTGGACAGAGAATATGTGAAAAGAAGTTCAGTAATTTCCCCTCTTAATAAAATATAAGAAGAAAAAAAGAAATTTTCTTCAAACTTGTTAACTAATGTGTAACACCAGACTTAAAGATGGACTCATTTAGGAGATCATTGGGATAAACAGTTGTTGAAATCTGCTTTCCTTCTTTCTTTCCTTGTCCTTTTCATTGACAACAGTGACTCAGATCTTAAGACCAACAAATGTGAAAAGATAAGCAATTGCATAGGACAAAAGAGTCAACTGAAAAATTTAAAATATTTGTGTGTTCTTTTGATCATCATGCAGAACTCAAAGTAACTGAAAAAACAAGTTCATCAAGCAAATAAATAGGGATACACAATTGAATTAAATTCAAGACCTGAAATTGGAGATGGATGACAACACTTAACACTCAGCAGCAGCCCTGAATACTCTTAGTGAATCTTTCTAGATCAATGAAAACTTTGACATGTTACTTTCTTTGATCTACATTTATTAGATTTGAGGAGAAAGGCAAATTTTCTCATTCTTTAAAATTTCCAAGGAATAACTACCAACTTATAGGAATACCAAATGAGTGAAACCCATCAATTTTCTTCAGCTCATCACATCAGACCCAACAATAAGAATGAAAAGAAAAAGTCCATGGTTCACTGAACATACCTCTCCAGCAATGTGACTTCTGATTCCAACTGATTAGCTCTTTCCTTAGCTTGATCTATAGGCATTGACGTTCCAAGTTTCTTCTCACTTTCTTGAAGGCGTTGTCTTAGTTCTATATCCTACATATACAAGACCATCGTTGTAAATCTCAAAGCAAGAAATCATACAAATAGTGAAATGCAAAAATTAAGCTTACAATTCCTTAAGACCTCACCCTTCTCTCTGCACACTGTCGATATAGTGCAATCTCATCTTGACAAAATGGCTCAATATCATTAATTTGTAAGCCTACTCAATAAAACCAAGCAGGAAACGATCATCTTCAATTCAGAACTACTGCCTCTAATCGTTCCAAAATAAATAAACTTGGAGAATGAAGGAATTACATAAAAATAGGTTCCTCAAAATCCCATCACACAAATCAACGCCTTCGAGCACGTGAGATGCTATTTCAGGTGGAATGAGTGGTGATGGTGGGCCCATCATCAGATCATCTCCCACCAATATAGTTTCCTCCATGGTCTGCTGCGAATCGACTAAATGAAATATAAAAATGAAACTTCGTCAATAATCAATAGCTATACATTTCAAGTTCGATACATAAGCATATAGAAAGCTGAAAAATCTGTTCTCTCTTGTTGAAGACTAAAAACAACATCCTGAGAAGCAAAGCATTACAATCCCACTTTTAAGGCAAAAATAATCTAATTTGAAAAAAAGAATGTAAAAACTTGACGTCCAACATACCGTCCATGGTGTCCTTTGCTATACAAGACGACCTGTTCGATGAAATGCCTCTGTGAATGAAGTGGAGAGAGCAAAAGTAAATTAAGGAAACAGGTGTTGGGCTTTTTTCTGCGTTTTGTACGAGCTAAGGTTGGACCACGAGAATTAATGGCTAACTTACTATGGTTGTCCGTCACCTTTAACTTTCTTTGCATTTCTATCCTTAGGAAAATATTATCATTCTTTTTAAAAACTTAGTCATCAATCTTTGGGTTCTATTTCAATTTAGTCATTCATCTTTTCTCTCTTTCTTTTTTATTTATTTTTTTGTTTCAAATTGGTCGATGAACTTTTTAGTAGTTAGAAGTTGAACTACACAAGTCGAGCTTTAACATGGTCTATGATTTTTGAGAAGCAGGTGTAGGGATTTCAGGGTGGAAAATGAAGCGAACAATTAATAAACTTGTGCAAAAAAAAAAAAGCTATTATTTAATTTAGAGTGGCAGTCGAATGAATAAAAAAGGGCCTCTCCATGCAATTTTCTCAAAATATAATACAGCTCTGGTATAAATATGAAGCGATTAAATTAACAAGATTTGGACTATGTAATCAGCGCCTATATTCATCTCCACAGTCACCAATTATATTCAGAAGATTTTTGCCTCTCTTGGAAATTTCTTGTATGCTGCTTACATCTTCTTCATCAAGAACAAGAGAAAACACGGCATTTGTGGCTTTAATGTGTTCCGATAGACCAAGCCTAACACCTACCATCGACCCTGCCACAGCTGGCTGCAATATTGCAAATAGCTAATCAAAATGAATCCGAGATAACAAAAAGTACATATAGCTAACGCTAAGATATATTTTTCTTACCTGGTCGAGGATGTATTTCACAGCTACTGTTGGAATGGAAACGCTGTGTTTTGAAGCTACTTTCTTCAGGGTCTGAAGCAAAACTTGGAATTGACTCCATCCTCCCCAAGCATCAACCATCTGCATATATTTTTCGTACACAATGTTACCCAAATATGAATATAGTGACGAGTTCCCTCGGCAACATTAATGCTCGAGTTACTTTCCATGGATAACGCTAGTTGACACAACATAGTAAGCTGGTTTTTCTGCGCATGTATAGTGGATACAACCAAATTATGATAGATTCTTGACTATCTGAATAGTCTGCCACAAAGATCTTTACCACAAGGCTTAATGAACAAAAGTTTAATAGATAGAGATGGACAACGAACTAAACAGTAAGAACGGATTACCACAGGATTACTCCTTTTTGACTCTTTATATATTTGACCAAGTTCTAAACAATTTCTGTCTCTCCTTTTTACGTACTCTATGGTCTTTTGCCCTTCGACATCACCTGACCAGAAGCTCGTATGATAACATGTTTCTGCAATGATGAGACTCGAGCACAACATACTCTATGAGCTATTTATAAAGTTTCTGATGAAGCTCTATGCTATTTCTTGAATTCTTTTGGTCAGTTAATGTATTCAAAATCTGCTACATCGATCAATTTTATTTTAGAATAATGCATTTAAGATTTTTGTTTCATACTTGATCTGCTCAAAAAGTTTAGGTATGACCAACTATGGTATTTTGGTAGAAGAATGCTATGGATCACTTATTTACTGGTGTATTTGTCATTTTTTTAGATGCCTAGAAATTTTAAGTTAGTTGTAAGTTTCCTTGGACAACCCGAAGGATACAATAATTTTTCTTTAGTATTTTGGAAATTTATCAGTTATTGTATTATTTTGGTTGCAATTTGAGATTTTTAGGAATAGGTTATGATTTTGTAATTTAATGGGTTGATTTATTATTGTTGTAGATTGTACTTTATATTTCGAGGATTTATAAGTTTGACAGTGTTAATTCATTTGCTTTCAGGATTTAGATGCTTGGAACCTTTTGTGATATTTTAAATTCCTAAGAAATTCTATAAAAAAACAGCAACAAACATTCAAATCATTTTCGGTTTGATATGCGCTATTTAGAAGACTCACCCTTTTGTACTTCTGCAGTGAAGGAGTGTTTAATGGAGGGCCGGCAAAAGGAATAGACAAGTTTGTATCAAGAAACTTTTCGGATAATAGTCCACCCATCACAGTTCCATACCTGCACATAAATGCCATATCCGGATTGCAGACAATGTGAGAATGCCAAGTGTAGCTTAGAATCGTTAGATGCTTAAGGGCACCGTTAAGAAATGAGAATATTATAATACTGGCACTAGGGCAATAGGACGTCAAACATCTAAGTAACCAATAGAAGCATATTACGCAGACATTTATGAATGACTGCGTACGCATATGCATCAATGATTACAAGCTTCCTGTATTAGCATTCACTTTGTCGTGTCAAGCTGCAGAAACTATGACTAAAAAGTAATATTTCATTTGATAAATTATTTTAAGGAGAAATATAATTATCTAAGGAATTATACAAAAAAATGCTAATATTTGTAGTTTGAAAATTAACCGAGTGAGTGCATAAAGTGGAGTGTCAATAACAATTGCTATAAGTTATTTGTGAAAGAGAGACAGAAAGAGACGTTATAAGTTTAACTCCAGTGAGCTGGCACAACTCGGCCATTTTCTGTTGAGGACGCATGTCAACGATTGAATGTTGCACCTGAAGAAACAAAGAACATTCTCATTCAATTCGCTTGACGTAATTTAATAATGCACAAAAAAAAAAGGATTTATCACCTGGTTACTAACAACTGGTATCCCATTTTCCAGGATTTTTTGTAACCTCTCGGTATCAAAGTTAGTTAATGCAACAGTCTTGATCTTACCTGCATGCCAATCACTGAAGTAAACTGGTCTAATCAAGAAATTCGGAATACCTATGGATAGGTGTAAAGACAACTGAATGTAAACAAACCTTCATCTTTCAAATCTGTAAGGTGTTTAAGCGCATCTAGGTAGCCAGAATTAGAATAGTCCCACCTAAGTAAAGCAGACCGAAGAAAAAGTCATTATCAATTGTGCTGTTCAAAAATTCAGTGGAATGGTTGAAATAAGACAAATGTAGAGAGGAATGATTTCTCAAAACATAAAACACCAAGCTCATGCTTCATAGTTTATGAAGGTTCTGTTAATTGATATACACATTTGAGTTTAAACATAGTCAAAGTTCATTGAGGACAACACAAGAAACTGAAAAATGACATTGTATACCAGTGAAACTGAAGCATGTCCAAAGATGCAACATCCATCCTCTTCCTTGAGACGTTTATGCTCTCCCGAACAAAGTTACTAGTCATCTTGACGGGCGGTGGCACCCATTTGGTAAGACTGCATGCATATAGAGAAAATAAATATAAATCTAGAAACTGCCATAAAAAATAAACCTTGCTCTTCCTACACAACTCAAATGCATCTTATTACAAGGAGATTTCATTATCTGTCACAACTCCACCAGATAGTCCCCTCATTTTTTACTGAGGTAACTGCACTCGATCTATTTAAAGTGATTCTAACTTCACATGCCCCTCGTACAGGAGAAGCACTCTAGCTCTCACCTGAAGTAGAGGAGTGAGAACTGCTTGGCACACACTAGATAGACATCATTTCTCAAAGCTATTGCAAACAATCGAAAATTAACAAAACCAAAACAAGATAAACACTAATATCAGCACTCACCCCCTGACATTTTCCAGATACTCCGGTGGGCGCTCTCGACGTACTCTATTAATGAATATACCATAAAGATCTTCTGCAGGTCCATCTGCAGAATATGCACAAGTAAATCGCAGAAATACTAATCACATGCATTAAATACTCATGCCGTGAATAAACAGTAGTGCATCCCTTTTTGCATCTTATGAGTTAACTCGAGGTGCATCAAGATTCTATACACTCATAATCAAGAAATCCAGAACTAGCAGAAAACCTAAAGGACTTAAATCAATAGCTTCTCAAAACTATGCTGTAATGAGAATATGTTTTCCACAGAAGCATAAATGAAATGAGTAATAATAATCAATTCTAAATGTTATCATGTGCTTTACATATATCAGCTAAATCGAAAGTGTTTAATCCAGCATCCGCATATTGAAGCATGGCATCAATTGCACCATCTCTATAAATTCTGCCCCATCCACCACTAGTCTGCCACATCCCATTAACCAATCTGCAAATGTCCAATGATTCTTTCCCATTCTTGACTTCCACTCTTTTCTTATCATCTATTAACACACACTGAAATGGCCATGAAAATGATTTTCTTGATTCAATTACTCTATTACATTTTGGGTTTATCTTTATAGAGTTGAAAGTGAATTGGCTAAATGATAGGTTTAATATTTGTGCCATTGAGAGAGTGATAACCAAAGGGTAGTTAATAAGTAGTTCTGCACTTGTGGAAATGGTTTTATCCTATCTGTTCTTATTTGTCAGCCCTGTATTCTCCTCAATCATTCTTTATTTTAAATGACATTTTTGCCCCAATATATAAAATAATTTTCTTTCCACTTAGTGGGCTTTAGAAGGTGCATGAAAAAATCAATATTTTTGGCTTTAAGCAGGACCAAACACTGCGTGACAAAAAAAACAAAACAAAACAAAAATAAATAAATCAAAAGTTTAGGTGGAAGAGGGGCATAGGGGTAAAATTCCATACAGTGGTCAGCCATGTCGAAGGTGGAGAGACCAGCGTCAGAGTATTTGAACATAGCTTCGACGGCGTCGTCTCGGTCGATTCTGCCCCATCCACCACTGGTCTGCCACATCCCATTAAGCACTCTGCAAATTTCAAGTGAATCATTTCCATTCTTCACTACCACCGTCTTCCTTTCCGCCACCCCAACACCCACCTCGCAGCACCGCACCACGCGGTGGCCAACTCTCCTCGGACGCCCAAACCCACCACCGGGCTTGGTAGAAGGGTAAAAATTGGACATGGCACGGTGCACAGACGTTGTGCCAGCTGCCATTTCGACGGCGCCTAGTTTTGCCTTAAATTTGGCAGTTGGGTCTGGTTGATGAATCGAGAGGCCACTGGAAATGGAAAAGAAAATGAAATAGTTGTTTTTAAGATAAGATTTGCTTGCTTGGTCCTATTTTTCTCTCTATCTATCAACCTTTTTTTTCCCCCCTCCCTTTTTGGCCTTTATTTATTTTAGGGAAAATTGTAATCACGGTACCAAACATTTCCTTTTGTGACAGATTTGATCCAAACTTTTTATTTGTATCATCAACGGTATCAAACCTTTCAAAAATTAGCATCTTAAGTCCAATATGACGAAATACGTTAGTTGACCAAAAGTCAATGATCAACTCAAATTTGACTAATTTTTAAAGGATAAAAGTATTTATTTACATTTTTTTATATAAAAGAATTAGAATAACTAAAAATACAAAAAATTATCATCTTCCCCAACCCCCACCCCACCCCATCCACACACAAATCCAAATTCAAAACTTACACATCCATCGTCGGGGCAACTGTCTTGACCACACTAACACTTCACACAAACATAGGTGACACATCGAAGCATTGTTGGCGAGTCCACCTCTCTACTTAACTCCTTGATGGCATTGTCGTATATCGGCTCCAGTCCTTTAATCTTCTATCGCTCCACCCACTTCTTCTTAATAAATCATTAATGCATACGGACGACAACGGGGCGGGTTGAGATCGGGGCAACCTCCCCCGCCCCATCAGGTAATTTCTCACACTGTACCTGCCATGTTATTCGTTTAAGGAGGGGCAAGGCGGGGCGGGTTGGGTTGGGTCAAGGCACTTGTCCCGTTTACTACCTGTTCAATTTTTAATTTTTTTTTGATAATTCATTTTATTACTCCCATTCAGTTAAGTGAGACAATAATATATTTTTTAATTCTTTTGTTTATTTTTAAAAGTTAAATTATTCAAATATATTTGATAAGCTAAAGCTTTATTATTTGTCATATTTCTTAGATAATATTAGTTGTGATTTTCTATTAGAACTAATAAAAATTTGTGGAGTTTTCCATTTAATGTATTAAATTCTAAAAAAATAAAAAATAAATTAAACGGGGCAAGATGGGGTGGGGCGAGGCAGGGGAAATTACTTGTCCCATTTAGGACAGGGCCTGCGGGTATCAGATTTGCTAGATTTTATCATCCCTATCTATACAACCCGTTTTTTGTAAAAGCATCATCATGTTCTCCATCCCGACAAAGCTGAATCTTGCCGTGCTATTCAACCTCACCCGCGCAAGCATTGGTCTCCTTTTCAACTCCCTAAACCCTCCTAATTTTCTTGACCCGTTGAATTTCCAGAAATAAAGTTCCACTGCATGGCCTGATAGGATGTATAAATATCGGTTTACTGCGCAGGGCACCACAACATAGCCACCGTAGGGAACTGCTATGCTCCTCAACCACCCAAGCGCCTCGACGTCGTATAAATCCATTGATCTGGCATATACATGCGCCACCTCGTTTCCCGCCACGCCAATATTTAACCCTCCAATTACATAAATCGCACCATGTTTAACCCTCATTTCCTACAGATGAATCGCCTAAATTTGATTGTTAAAACACGTGGCTTATTGCATTCTAGGATTTCAAATTACCAGACAATGGTTTGGGATTACAGTTTCCAAAATTGGTTAAACGTAACCCAGCGACGGCAACTACGACGATGATGATGGGTGTTAGGGGTGGGAAACGAGCTGAGCCGGCTCGTTATAAAACGAGTCGAGCTTCAATTCGGCTCATTGCTTTGGACGAGTTCGTCTCTCGCGAGCCGAGCCGAGCTGCTCTGCTCGTGGCTCGCCTTTTTTGAATTTTTTACTTTTTTTAACTATCCTTCTATTAAAAAAAAAAAGACGAGCCGCTCATCAAAAACGAGTCGAGCAAGCTCGGCTCGCCTATCGAGCCGACCTGCTCGGCTCGTGCTCGTGCCGCTCGGCTCGATTCCACCACTAATGGGTGTGTTTTGGATTTGGGGGTGGGGGTTGAGGAGGATGATAAATTCTTTCATTTATTTCTTTTTTCAGTTTTCTTATAATTATTTTATATGAAAAATTGTAAATTGTTGCTTTTATCCTTTAAAGATTAGTCAAAACTTGGGTTGATCATTAACTTTTGGTCAACTAAGAGTTAAACTAACAAATTCTATCATATTGGACTTTCGATGTTAATTTTTGAAAGGTTTGACATCGTAGGTGGTACAAATGAAAATTTTGGATCATGTCTATCACAATATGAAACGTTTGGTAATGTAGTTGCAATTTTCCCTTTAGTTTATCTAATAAACAAGGGTACAACAGTCATTTTGCCAATAAAATTGAGTCACTGTTTAACCATCATTATTTTGAAAAAAAAAAAGTTTTGATTAGTGATTTTTAGAAGAACTAGTAGTAAGCACGTGCATTGCACGTCTTATGTATAGAATGAATAATATGCATAATTTTTAAAATAAGGTAATTGATAATGTTAAAGAAAAAATTAATATGTGTGTGTGTGTGTGTGTGTGAATAATTTTATTTTTTATGAAATTACGTACATAATGTGAAAATGTTGAATAAATTGAAATTTAATTTTTTGTTCACTTATTTGTTTATACTAGACATTGACTGAATCCCCGTTTTCAATCATTACAGCGACATCGACCAGCTTTTTGGTACAGATGAACACGAAGAAGAATCAAATTAAGGGCTTGTCGGATTAAAATCTTATTTTAATCTAAGTCAAAGTTAAAAAATCAATATCAACAACATCTTTCATGTGTCTCACATCTTTTCAACCACACATTTCAAAAAACTTCTATCACAATTCACTAAAAATTTGATTTTAATCCACACCAAACACCTTCTAAGAGATGTACATTTGATTAAATTTTAAAACGTTTACTTAAAAGTAAATTAAAGGTACATAAATGATTTTCAAAAATAAAAAATACTCATTTTGTCTGTAATATAAATTTTTTTACCTTAAAAAGTAAAAACAAAAAAGTATTATGCTCATTTTTGAGTCACATTAAAATTCTCNGTACATAAATAATTTTCAAAATAAAAAATTACTCACTTTGTCTGTAACATAAATTTTTTTACCTTAAAAAGTAAAAACAAAAAAGTATTATGCTCATTTTTGAGTCACATTAAAATTCTCATTTTCGTTCTTCTACTCATTTCAACTACATATTTTTCAATAAAATAATATTTTCTATCACATCAATAATTGTTTCTTCTTTTTCAACAACGCATTTTCCATCAATCTACTATTTCAAAATATATTGTTCCAAAATAATGTGACTCAAACATACCCTATATCTAAACAAATTTGAAACAAAAAATTACATACTAATCATGTTCGTCATATTAATCCATAGCATTTATTTTAAATTAAAAAGCAAAATTACATGCAAAACATATATAGAAGTGAAAAAACTTAAAAAAAGTTTTCTCTTTCTTGTGAATGTTATTAATACGAATGAAGGAATAAAAATTCTACCTTTAAAT
>CAIGRS010205787.1:0-14438 GCA_903798395.1 Fraxinus floribunda | reverse complement strand
AAATGAATTAAGACGATGGGAGAAGCCGACACGTGGCACCAAGTTTTAGCCTCTTTTATATAGTAGTGACATATGATTAATCTTTATTATGAATTTTTAATATAATTTCAATTGGATTGATATGTGTTATCGAGATAGACTTTTAGGGTTTTTAGCGCATGCTTTCATATTTTTATTTTTCATAAGAATATCGGAATGTCACATGAGATGATAGACTTAATTCTACTTAAGAGATATTATTAAATAATTTAGAAACACTGATAAAACATAATGAATACGTATTGTCATGATATGAATTTTAATTGAATTGAAATAATAAGCGAGATTTGAAGTCTTAGTAAGCATTCAACATAACTTTACAAAAAGCTTTCATAATTTACTCATTAGAATATGTAGTTTAAATAAATAGTTAATTAGAATAATTTTCATGAAAACTCGATTATTCAATTAAAGTTACCATTAATTGATTCTAGATTAAATACAAAATCTTCGTGGGACTATATTCTATTCATCACTTTATTGTTTATCTATGATACCTCGTACTTGCGAGATTTCGTAGGATCAAGCTTTTAGTGCCATTGTAGGAGACATTAATATTGTAGTGTTTATGGAACCTAACATTTGGCTTCAATCCTTCTTTGACATTACGCGAGTGCCTCATGGTAATCTAGTACAATAAAAATACATGTTTTTTTGTTAGTTGGAGAAATGTCAAAAGATTAAATATCTTAGTGCTACAAATGATTAATTGGAGATATGGCAGTCACAGTTACTTAAGAATAAGAATACGCTATCGGACTATTTCATGCGGCGAAAGGTTATATTATACGTTTACTCTGAACAATTTGAACTTATATTTAGAAATGAGTTATTTTAAAATACCTTTATTTGTCTCTCTTAACCTAGACTTGAATTCATGACCTTTGGTCACAATGTGAGAAAACTTCATTGATAATTATCTACAACAGTATTTTTCTTCATAGTTCCAACTTGATGTATAGAACCTTTCATGTCATCTCTTCTACCAGCATTTTATGCACAAAAAATAGTTGCTTAGGACTGATTTCTTTAGATCTTCAATCTAGTTATGAACCAATCAGATGGCAGAAAGAGGCTTATGTAGCGAATCCCAAAATATCGAGAAAAAAGGCTTAATTTGTTGTTCTTGATGCATGTTTGAGGTATGTTAGAATTTGAGTGTGATTCGAATTTCTTGTTGAAGTAATTGAAGTACACATCAAGAAGAATTGAGGTAATCTAGGAGTTGAACATAATTGTCACTAGATGAAAGTATAATTATGCGTATGAAATTTATGCATTTTGCCTTCCAAAAAGATTTGGAAATCTTATTTGGGAGGCTAGGGTCCAAGCACTTTCAAAACATGATCTTAATTCAATTCATGTCAAACACAAGAATAACATCGATGTTACAAGGTTGTTCACCTAACGAACAATAAAGTTAAAATAGCAAAAGCGCATTTAAGTGCTAAACTATGAACGACGCCATTTGCCTTGCACCATACAAAATAATTAGGGGCCGAAATCAAAGCTAAGATAGAAGAAATAGAGACCAAAAGAGCTCCTTCCGCAATAGAGATGGACTTTTTATCGTCACTATTGCACTGTAGCAGTTGGACTGCAGAAAACCGGTGTTCATGTCATGTACCTTGGTAAATTTCAACTGAAACCCTTCAGGATTTTACAAAATTTACCTAATTTTTGGCAAGGCCAAATAATGAGGGAAATAAAGCTTACATTTTCGCCCGACTGATGTAATACACAAACTCCTCCCGCCCCTCGGGCCAAAAAAGAAAAAGGAAAATGATAGATAATCATGATTCATTTTCATTAATTCAATGACAATATTCCAGTGAAAGCTTACAAAACTATGGAAATGCCAAAAGAAACAGAGGCAAAGGATCTCGTGAATCAAATCAACAGTTGGCATCTCAATAAACAACCATGAGACTCCAACTGTACATTTTTCTCCGGTAAACCTTTATCAGCTACCACACTAACTAGAGAGAGGGTGTTATCGAAAATTGAATCATCGCTCATTGTGTTTGTATAAACGTCTTGTTGAAGATCTTATACCCCAATCAAAAAAAATAAAATTATTATAATTATGCCTTGAAGCATCAGGCTTCGGAATAGATTACCAAAACTCCCCCGAGCAATTCAACAAAACTATGCGATAGTTGCTACGCCACGAAGCTACCTGCGCTTGTACCTGCACAAGTACAAGAGTCAAGCTTGAAACTTACTTTTAGATGTCAAAGGTAATATGTTAACTTTTTCTTGTCAACCACATCTGAGGGTTTCTTAATACTGCCACAACAGAACAGTCATATAGTTGAACACATCCCGCATGTTAGTGGGACGGGGACCTAAGCATTGAAAATCTTATTCCCTGGGCCTCAACCATTATGCAGTTTTAACATAACACATTTTATCCATCAATAATATTATCTGGAAAAAAGGATTTCCACTCGGACTACACTGATAAGAACAACATAACTAGGAATCTTTTTCTTTCAAGAAATGCTACTAATTAAGAAAAGTGGTGACTAATATTGTTGTTAGAATCACATGAACTAATAGAAAAGGAATTGGGCATTTGTGCTTTCATTTTGGATACGGCCATTTATAGAGCAGAGGAGAGAGGGCCATGTAATTGCCTGTCATAAGGCCAGGATACGGCTTTGTTTAATTGAATTAAATTTCTGGTCTATGCTGAACCAGTAATATGCAGAACATAAAATGAAACTGAAGCAGATAAGAGATCATGATGAGATTTATACCGTGACTTGCTCTTGAATGAGGACTTCTTCTTCCCACCTCCATGCTGAAGATTTTTCTGCTTTTTAGCACTCATGTCATCTTGAAATAGTTCCCGCATCTCTTCCGGTCTTGATTTATTCGTTTGGGAAGGATTCTTGGATTTCTTAACTGCCTTTTTGACAATCTTGCCAGCATCTACAGCCTTCTTTGCAGCCTTCACTGCTTTAGCCCGACGGTAAGCCACATCGACAAGGGAAATTCCATTTCTTTCTTTTTTATTTCTCTTTTCTCCCTGATCATTTCAAATGTTAATTCTCATAAACTTATATGTCACGTTAGAGGAAGTTATAATTTCATACGTTTAAAAATAAGTATGTCATAATCAAGATATGGTTGAAGCACACAAACAAAACCCAGGATAAGAAAGTGTGAATGTTACATCATGACATCAGAACATGGAATACCAAGACTACCACATGACAGTATAATCATCATAATCTAATTGGCATTCTATTTCAATCTGTCCATATAGTTGAGAAAAATATCCCATCATTATTGTACAAGTATGAAATAATTCAACCAATATTTGAATCACAAGTCTACTAGAAATCCTCTTGCACCATTGATGTATATGAAACGAATTTCAATTGTAAGACAATGTTTTCATTCAATACGGTATATGTTACCTTTTCACGTTTTATTCACCATACCACGTGTTCTTCACCCATAGACCGTGAAGTCATGTTTAACAAGTTTAACATTCTTATCCACGTGTTTCAATAACAGTTTTTGCTGATGTGGAATAGCCCATAGACTAAATAAAAGAGTATTTTTGGTTGTTCAATAATTTTGCACTTGAAAGCCTTGCGTGATATCATTCACAGTCTAGATCGAAGTTATGACTTCATATTATAAATGCTTGTTGTCTTAGTCTAGGTTCACACATGATCTGATAATATTTGTAACTTAGAAATGCTTGCTAACATTGGCAAAAGTTTGCATAGATCGAGCTCAAGATAATAAAACAAAATATCGGTCAAAATTCTCGCCACTAATCTCTGTAAAATTAATTGATAACAATATAAAACAAAGAACAGGGAAATACTTCATTTTCCTCTTCTAGCATCTCTCTAGCAGCTTCCAATTTCCTCCTTTGCTTCCTAGGCAAATTTTTCTGTCCAAAACAATAATCTTTCAATAAATTTGGCCAATCAGTTTGTACAATATTGTACGAATTCAGGATGAGAATCACCTCATGCTGTCGCTTTCTCTTTTCCTTCATCTTCAAATCTTCCGCTTGTTCTGCACTAACCACTTCACTTCCAGAACCATTTCGTTTTTCCTGAGATTCCTATCAAACCAATTGCAGAAGCCAATTCAGTAAATTAAAAACTTACTTACTTAAACACAAAATTCTATTGAGAAGATAATAACTACAGAAAAATAAAACATGTCCTTATAATTATGTTAAGGGATGACACAAAGACGACCATGGATAATAATCTTTTCTCGCGCATCAGATGGTAACCAAATCAAAGACAAAAGTATAAGATTTGCATGCTGACTATCATTCCTGCCCATTAAATTGTGCAGATTAATGAGCCATATAGTGGAAAATATTTCGATATAGAAGCGGAAAAGATAATTGACAAATATATGACGGGCAGCCACAGGAGGAGCATATCAATTATCGAATATAGAAAAGTTCATTGGAAAATGAAAAAAGGAAAAGAAACAATTTTGGTAAAAATGTTCTCCATGATCCCGTAGGGAAAAAACAAAATTGCCAATGTTCTATCATAAAATGGAAAGATCAAACCCCGACGATAATTACTTAAAATAAATGCAAAAACAAGTTCATTTCCAGTTAAGCCATCAACTGGGCCCAACTGGCAAAGTTAATTCATAAAATCATTTAACGTTGACAAAGGTGAACATCAGAGTCTGGTTAACTGTGCCTTGTGCATTCTTTATCATACTAAGCCATATAGCAACTGAAACAGCCTTAATTAATCAAATACTCTAGCATATCAGATGCCAAGTGAAAAATGAGTTCACACGCCAACAGAACTTTCCATATACATCCACGTTTCTACTACCTTCGCTGCCTTTGCTACAAGCTTTTTCTCCTTTTCTGTGGCAAACCAAGTTCTTTTAGGGCGTGAGTAAATTTCATTTCTGTGCTCGATCATGTTTTCTGCCTGCAAGGTAATGGAGGGAAATTGTTATTGTAACTAGCACCCTGACATCAAACTTGTAACTGATGCAAATAATAAATTAGTGTCTTTCAAAAAGGTAAGTGGTTGAAAAGCTTTGGGAGGTAGAAAGCTATCAATAGTAGGAAACGTAAAATGAAAATAGTACAAAAGAAACCTTGGTTGCCTCCATCTCAGCTTTTCTTAGAGCCATCTCTTCCCTGCAGCAACCAGCAATAATTAATAACCATTCGCAAATTCATAAATTTTTTGGATGTGAAACCTGATAGAGAAATAAATAAATAAATTACTTTTCTTCTTGAAGAACTGAGGCCACTTGGTCCTCCATTTGCTCAATTATTTCAGACCACTTCTTTATTGATTGCTCTGCAACAATTCTGCTCCTCAGCTTTGAACCAACTTTTTTAACCTGTCACAATGTCCCAGGAAGTCTTAGCAGAAAATTCTTCTCTTTTTCCTGTCAAGCTAGAGGTTTATTGTACTATTTCCTCTGTTTTCTGGATGATACTTTAGAACTGGAAAAATGGTATCATTATGGACTGACAAAAAGAGCTAAGATCCAGATAGGGATCAGTGATGGAGGAACATGGCTCCGAAAGTATGGAACACTCATGAATATATCTTTAATAACATGTTTACACTACCAGTTTGCTCCAGGTAAGCGTACATTTTCATATTACATGTTTACACTATGCCATCTTGTTCCAGGTAAGCCTACTGCATACAGTTCATATACCCTTCTGTAACTGTAAGTTGCTGTTGCTCCAATACTGGTATAATTAAGGTTTCTAAAGATGAACCTTGAAAATTAACTACCCATACCCACACATCTTTAGGTACTTGAGAGCAAACAAAATCAACAAATTAAGCACTTATTAGTCAATATCAGTGAAAAAGGAGTAGAGGTCACAAATGTTTGACCAAGACTGTAAAATTAGGTAGTAAATGTAGGATGACCCTAAAGTGCAATGCAGTTCTAAATGAAGAACAAGCAGACAGATCACAGAATTCTCTCTTGAGAACTGAACAACCTAAGAGCACATCAAAAACTGAATCTTGAGTTGGGGGCAGAAAAAGCTTACAATAGCTTTAAGAAGAGACCGATCATTATCGGTAACAAAGGTAACAGCATATCCTTCTCTGCCAGCTCTGGCTGTACGACCCACACGATGAACATAACTGCAAGTACGGAATTTCATTTATTTTCATATTTATAAAATTTTCATGAGACGGGTTAGTCTGAACGATGAATGTTAAAAGACAGAAAGGTTGAGAAACCAGGATTCTAGTACTTGCACTGAAAGACCAAGTAAAGGAAACCCCAAATCTATTTAATTAATAGCCAATTTAAGGGGATTGGGACTTTGCCAGTTTTGGACACAATATTGATGAAAAGGATTTCACCACTTACCTAGTAAGGTCACGAGGACATGCAAAATTTATAACTGTTTGAACCCCAATTATGTCAAGGCCCTATACAAAGGACATAAAATCAATGAGTACATAAACAATAATGATAGGGTTGAGCATCCAGCAAGTCAAAAAAAATATGCAGAATCCGACAACTATATCAAAGTAGCATGATTTCTGGAGATATGAAAGTTGAATTAGAAGCGATGAGTTATTCATTTGGAGAGATGATCAAGTGAAACATGAAAACTCTATCATCACTAGCTAAGCAAAACAAATTGAGATTTTTTGTTCTTACACGAGCAGCAACATCTGTTGCAATCAGAAAATCTACTTCCTGCTTCCTGAAAAGTTCCAAGGCCTATGCAACAGAATGCGAATAAGCATGCTTGACAAAAAGAACAGAACCCTGTAGTTGAAAATCTGTTGATGCTGAGGACTTACATCTAGACGCTGGGCCTGGGTTAGATTTCCATGAAGTTCGGCTGCTTTTAAACCAGCTAGACCAAATATAATTTTCAACCTATGTGCTGCCTGTTTCGTTCCACTGCCAATAGAAACATAAAATAGCATTGAATTAAGCATTTTAAACCAATTTATAAGAAAGGGAAGAAACTCAAAAGAAATTTGAGATCAGTGAAGATATGGTAACTGTGAAAGAAATAAGAAAGCATTTTTTAATTATATTTTCATTACTGTACAAGTACATGTTGCCCAACCAACAACAAAAACCTAAATTTATTCTCCATAAATTTGAGGTCTGCTACATGAAGGCTTTCTCTAGTTTGTTGAATCCCTTGCTACATCCAACAGGGAATCAAATACTTAGCAACCACATCATGCCATATTAACTTTGGTCAACCACTTCATCTTCTAAGATGTTCTATCGCATCTCTTATGCGAATGGGAGCTTCTTCAGGTATACATAGATGTGTAAAGCAAACTCGATGTGGGCCACCTATGGGTCCAGCACCGCCAGAACTTTTCTCCAGGGCCAGGCTGTTCAGGAAAATGCAACGCCTGGCACATCTATACAGGTGTAAAACAAACTTGATAAGGACCGTCTAGGGGCTTCGTACAGCCAGAACTTTTCTCCTGAGCCAGGCTGTGCAAAAAATGCAATGCACAGGGCATTCCAGAGGCTCGTTCAACAGTTTTATTTATTTTATTTGTTTTTATGGGTTCACTTTTTGAAAGAACAAAAAAATTAATAAAGAGACCCATGTGGGCTGGTCCAAGCTAAACAAAGGTTGGGGCACCAACACCTTGGACCCACAATGCAGATTTAAACTTCTAGATGTACACAAGACTTGCCCTGTTCACCTACATTTGTTCCCTAATTATCTTAAATTGGTGCCTCTTCCACTGTTGATTTGTATAGTTATTTTCTTATTGTGTAAATTATGGTATGAATTCACATCTATCTTGACATCCTTATTTCTGTTACATCCATCTCACGAACATTTTGGATTAAAGACTCGATCAATAAGAATAAGGCTGCAATGAGTTATAATTTTCTTGTTAAAGAAGAAAAATGGTACTTTTCAATGCGGGTTAACCATACTGATTACTCGATTTAGAACATGTTCAATCTTTAGCAGATAACCAGAAAAACTGGTGCATTGCAGTGCTTCCATAGCACTTAAAACTCCCACTTCATAATTCCTTGATTTTCTCAGATGTCAATAATCAAACTAACTCTAGAATGAAAAATTATGTGATGTAACCCAAACTATGCATCCAAAACAGACTATTTTTCACCATTGACCTTTTGATAAGTAAGAACCCAAGGAAGACCAATCGAGACAAAATATCAAGCCATGGTACTAGCCAGGACGAAAATCGGTAAACATGTTACAGAGCTTGGTATAACCTGAAAATAATAACTTTGGATGTAAAGGTTTTGAAGCATAATGCAAGAAGAACTGCTTCATGATTTCCTTCACGCATTCGTCTTATACGAACAACCCTACATACATAATTCACAAGTTTGAGCAAAATTTTCAGGGATCTTGACAAAAGATCATGAAATATAACATATGTCCATGATCGAGTTGTAATGGAACTACAGATGACTTACTCCTCAGTCAAAGTTGCCGGTCGTTTTGCAGATGGATCGGCTGAGAGACGCAGGGGTTTGTTCAAAGATAGCTTTACAAGCTCAGAAACTTCGTTAGTCATAGTTGCAGAAAACAGCATAGTCTGCCTTCGTCTCGGACACAACTTAACCTAAACAAAAGAACATAGAGCGCAATTAATTACTTTAAAGAATGAGTTTAGATTTGAGCAAGGAAATGGAATAATATACAAAATCATCAAAGGAATTAACACAGTATAAAAATGCTAAAAATATTACAGTTTGTAAACAAGAGAAAGCAGAAAGGGTATGATTTAAGCGACGTACTAGGTGCTCGAGTGATTTCAAATGCCAAAAGCAGATAAAAAACGACAGTTCCCCGACCTTTGGTTATTGAACTTTCTAATTCTCAGGACACAACAATTTTATTCTTTCTTGCCTTTTATCTTTGATCTTGGTGTTCATATGAAACTTAATAGGCAAATTATTAGGACAATACATCCCCCGCTTTTGAATTCAAAGATTTGCTCTCTTTAAGG
Source organism: Fraxinus floribunda (assembly GCA_903798395.1). NCBI lineage: Eukaryota > Viridiplantae > Streptophyta > Magnoliopsida > Lamiales > Oleaceae > Fraxinus > Fraxinus floribunda. Next base: position 5,415 of record CAIGRS010205787.1, on the reverse strand, counting down.
GTAGAAAAATCCCATCATCTAACACACTTCTATGCTAAAACCAAAATTATTTGGGACGCCATCAGTAACTTGTCTGCCATCTATAACATGCATTAGCATGCCTGCATGGACACACTATTGCACACAATCTGATCCACTACCAGACCAATCTCGACATGCATACAACAACCTTTCTCATTATTCGGAGAAACTTCCACCAGCCACAAATTGCAATCGTCCAGAACTTTTGGCCCAAGAACACGACTTCAAGAAAACTTTGCACGTTAAATATCTGGTTTTCAGCACATCATTCTTCCAGCTCATTTCCCAAATAATGAGAGTCCAATAAAAATATCAAGCTCTGTATTGTTTCAAGCTTCATATTCACTGGTACAGAAACAGGAACCCATTGTACTGTTGGATACAACTATTTCTCATCCTTCAATACAGATTTCAAGTCAAATAAACCGCATATAACTAGGTATTTTCTTTCTTTCTCCTTGATACCTTAGTTGTAATAATAAAAGCTAAGACATTGAGCCATCTGTACCACAGAGAAACCTGGCTTCTGCTTCTTCGCTAACTCCTAGATAGCTTGATGGAGAATTAGAAGGGATATTATGTTTATTTTGCTTTCAATTTTAATGCGTATTTTAGAAAACGTTATTACTGTTTGATAATTACATTGCATAAGACCCCTTTACATAGGGTTTTTCTAAGCAAAAAATGCTATAAAAGGTAATATCACTCTTTAATTTTTAGAGGGAATTCAATGAATGAATTTACATAACAGAAAATAACATATTTAAGTATCAATTGTAGAAAGTTGACTTTCTAAATGTGATTGAAATATATGGCATAAAATAGTAACGAGAAAAAGGTACATCATATAACAATCTCCTTTTTCTTTCCAAATGTGTATAAAAATGAACCTATGTTTCACCACAACTTCCATTTTCATTTTCACATTGGAAGTGTTTAATGCTTATTTGCCTCTTAATTTCTTAAATAATGACAATGCTCAAAGGTTCAAGTTCAACAAACAATTTAACACAAACATGAAAGTGAAAAACCATTCCTCTACGTTATAACTGAAAATTTGAAGCCAAAATTAAGATTTGATGGACATATTTTTCCTCTACCTACAATTAGAATCAACAGTAGTAACTACTCTTCATAGCAAAAGAAATTATGCTTAAACATATACCAATTCATGAATTTCAGCACTAAATCCAAGCTCTAAAAGCCGATCAGCTTCATCAAGTATCAAAACAGCAAGCTCATCCAGATGTACTGACAAAGAATTGCGTAAATGATCTATCAAACGTCCTGGAGTTGCTACAACTATATCTGGCATTGATCTCAAGGCTGCCTCTTGAACCTGAAATGATTTCTAAACATCAGCATCTGCAAAATATAATGTGTAGTAGTTAAAATATAAGGAAACCAGTGTACAGAACATTTCATACAACTCCTTCCATCCAGTAAATGAGCTAACTTAGGAGCCCAACTTTGTGAGAGAGGCATTTATTGCATCTCCACTTTCATTGGTACACAGACACTACAGTACCCTTTAATGTAAAGACAAATAGCGCATACGAATAAAAGATCTTGTTGAAACTAATTTGAGGAATACAGCAACAAACTAAGGCTGCGTTTGATTTAGCTAAAAATCAGATTTTTAATATACTTTGATAAAACTTGATAAAAATTGTAGATCCCATGAAATATGTGGTTGAAAATGAGGACCAAACAGAGGCTAAGTCATGTTCCCAATAAATTTGGAGCCAGCTAAATAAAACCTCCTTCTTGACTCTTTTCAGTTCATTGCTAGATGTATTAGATAATTTAAGGTGATATTTTAAGAAAAAATAAAAAATTAAATTGTGAATCATAAGGCGTTTATTGGGACTATGATGCACCGACACAGACACATGTACTCGACACAATACGTGTCGGATACACCGACACACGATTTTTTTTAAAAAAAAATACACACACGACACGTCATCAACACATTGATTAAATTCTAAAAAATTCTTCATTTATATAGTATAACTTTAATTTTATTCTTGTTATTAATTTTTTCTGGTTAAAATCTTTTAAATATGAGTACCTATTTGTTACTTGCTAATAACTTTGAATTAACAATATATAATATTTCTAATATAAAAAGAAAAAATGATTACTGTAGAGTGTTCGAGAAGTGTCGGTATCAACTCGTGTCGGACACGAATACGTTACCATAATTGAAGTGTCTGTGCTGTAGAGTATTGGGACATAAAGAAATGGGAAGGTAGCAACATCAGGACGGATGGTATAGTAGTTAACATTCCAAAGATATGAAATTCTTAACTTGATTAAATAACAATAATCCTCGAAGTAGGAACTAGCAAAGAGAAACTTTAATCACTTCATAATGATATGGTAGCCCTTGGAACCCTTCCCACGGTCTAGTGTCAAGTTCTCTTCATCCTTTAATGGTTGTGTGGGTGTCTATTTATTAAGATACACAGAAGATTCCTAGCTAGTACAACATGAATTCAAATCCCCCGCCAACTAAAATTCCCCATGTTTCTCACTTAGTAAGCAAGAACATAAATAAGATATATAGCCCATGTTTGATAGGAAATAAACCTAGATTCTAATCCAAATCAAAATCAACGATTAATTTTAACCATATATTTCAAGAGAATCACAACTTTATAACAATACATTTCATCACCTTTTATCAAAATCTACTAAAAATCTTATTTTAATCCCTATCAAACAGGGGCACATGCACTAGCACTAACTTAGGTTGATACTGTATGAGCATGGTTTTAATTAAAAAAAAAAAAAACAATTAAAGCCCGCCTTAGATCGAGACAAGTAAAGTATGTTTCAAGGTGTTGATTGTGAGGCAATTTTTGGAGATGTACACCTCTGATGCGTGAGACACAAGGCATGAGTTCCTTAATTCATCAAACTTGTTTACTTTGTTTTACGTGTGGGTACACAAAACATATAAATTCTATTAAACTACCCATTGCCCACTAAAACATTAAAAAATTGTGTTTCTTATAAACCCACTTCAGCAACAGGCACCACCCCCACAAACCATAATAATAGTTTCCTTTTCGTTGCTTCATAATTTTCTTCTTCTTTTGTTTGCACACTTTAAATTTTCCTATTATGAATTTTGAAGATTATTTATGATTCATCAAGAGCTTATTTTCATTTTAGTAATATTTTGACATTTTTTGGGTTTACGGTGACTAATTGAGGCTTACAAGGCTTAATGAAGGAATAACGCACAAGTACCTAAACATTGTGTATGAGAATAGAGCAAGAAGCCGAACTAGAGAAATAAGGAGATGCAAGTGATGTAGATTCACATTTAATGCAACTGATACAACAGAGTTCGATAATGTAGCGACGTCCAATAATTTTTATGGTCAATCCTACACATGAAGGCTGAACAGGTCAAAATGGGTCCAAAAGAGAAATAAGAGTATGATACAACATCAAGCTTCACCTAGCAAAAAAGGAATTCTCACATTCCAATACAAACCTTTGTTGAAAGACCACCAACAACCAAACAACATCTGATCTCTGTCATAAATTGGGCAAGTTTCATAATCATGCTATGAACCCTGAGAAATTAAAAGAGATAAACCAGATAATGAATTGACTAAACAAAATAAAAGAGGAAATCAAATTGAAAGCAAACATTAGTTCCAAGAAACTTTCAAGATGTGATAACTTGCATGTACCAACCATTCTTTGGTTACCCACTTTCGCTTTGTTAAGATCTTTCTGTGTGAATATTGAATTTCCACTAACCAGAGGAACAGAAACCTCATCTTAGGCTAATTTTAAAACTGGAAATGAAATCAGCAAATATGTATATGTACTTTAACCAATGTTCAGCATCTGAACACTTCCACATTTAACCACTTCAAATCTTACAAATATTACAATTTTGCATTCTCTTCACTCTGTTGTGAATGGGTGCAAATGCAGAAATACTATCCCAAATTCATGCCATTAAAATTTTTTCAACATGGAGTAGAGAAAGAAATATCAAAGTGTAATAGCATGTTTGGGAGATATTATAAGCTATCCATGTGCATGCATAGTATGTTATCCATGTCATGTGTACTTCTTTGTGTTTATCATCAGAAGAAGATATAATTGTGTGGTCTATAATGCCAAAAGTTAAAATGTACTTAACAGAAACATGTATCCACAGAGACAAACATATTTAAATAACAAACTGAGGTACACCCAAAATAACTTGAAGTGGCACTTACTGGACGGCCAACTCCCTTGTTGGTGTCAGAATAAGAACCCTAATAGCAGGCCTATTCTTTGGACGATATAATAATCTCTCCAATGTTGGTAGAGCAAAAGCAGCAGTCTGCATGGTAAAGAACAATAAAATCATCACTTATATAAAAACCCCAACTTTATGACAAAAACATCCAAAAATATTGTAATATGATATAAAAAGTTCAAAACAAGAAAAAGATGAGCAAAATACTGATACTTCAAGTATCACAATCAACCAGCACTACTTATTGCAAACAAATAAATACTATTGTCATCAGCTCATTATGTAATTTACCTTTCCAGAACCAGTAATAGCACTCCCACATATATCACGCCCAGTTAAGGCCAGTGGAATACAAGCAGCCTACGATAAAGGGAAAAAAATCAATTTGAATCACCAATAGCTAAAATACCAGAACTCATACCATCCAGGTCCAAATGATGAAGGATAATTTGAAAAGAACAACCAAAAACTAATAACGAACCTGGATTGGGGTGGGCTTACTATAGCCCAAAGCTTCACATGCCCGAAGCAACGGCCTGGAAAGATGCAGCTCCAGAAACGAATTTGCATGGAATGACACTCCTTCCACCGGCGAAAAGAATGACTTAGGGTCGTTCCCACTTGTTGTCGGATCGCCATCCTCTTCCTCCTCCTCGTCAGGCCTGTACTCCTCCTAAACAAGCAAAAAAAATGGCAATAACAATAACCATAATTATTCCAACAACCACTCCCGAGTCAATAAACAAATTTGATTTTCTTAATCTAAATTGAATCAAAAGGATAATATTTGTTACTTGGTGGTGGGGTTCCGAATCCGAATCAGAATTTTCTTCAGAGTCGGTAATGGTGGTTGGGATAGGGTGGCGCAGGCGGGCATTGGAAATTTTTTCGTCAATGGAGGTGGTACTGCGCCTGAAGTGTTCATCGGCTACTGATTCAGAGTAGGAAGAGAAATCCCATGGCGACTGCGATTTCTTGTTTGGTCGAATTTTTTCGTCTTCCGACTCAGCTTCTTCTGCGTCTTCTTCATCTACTTCATCAGATTGGCTTTCGCCATGACTTTCAAGTTCGATTTCTTCATCACTGGGTGGTTCGAACAAGAAATTTTCCTCGGCCAT
>CAIGRS010205758.1:0-17797 GCA_903798395.1 Fraxinus floribunda | reverse complement strand
TTTGTTTGGGAATGAAATTAGGGAATGGGCATTTGGGAATTGGGCTAGACCCGAGTCTATAACTGGGCTTTCTATCGGGCTAAGGTGAGAGATAGCTTATAAGGCTATATAACCAAAAAAAAAATAAAAAATTAAGCCTAGTAAAAATTTGAGCCCAGAAGTTCAGGGTGGGCCTGTGCCTACTCTGGGCCTTACTGGGCTCCGCCCCTGCATCAAGCAGTTGCTTACATTAGATATTCTCACCTTTCTTATGCTTCTGGCTTTGTTGGCCTTGCTGGTATGGCCATCGATGTTGGTGATGATTATTGGAGGAGGTGGCAGTGGTAAATTGTGGTGCAGGTGATGTCGATGGTGGTGTATTGCAGGTGGTGGTGATGATGGTACGTTAGAGGAGGAGGTGGTTGGAATTCCTTGTTCAATCTATCGACCTAGATACTAGTCGTACTTTAGGCCTATTTGTCCTATTTGATTTGCTGTTTTAGAAAGGGTAAACCGCATCCTTGACGGCCCCCACCTGCCCTGCCCTGCCCTAGGCTTTGGTGAAGGAGGTAAATTGTAGGTTATGCTTTCAAGGGTACAGGGTGGAAGGCTGCTTGTACACTTGCACTTCCCAATGGCCAAATCCATATTTCAGAATTCGAATCCTTGACGCGGCAGCCTCAAGCAAAGTTGGAGTTTTTCTACATTCCCCTTTTACCACTTGGAGATGTGCCCTGGGGGGCTTAATTCGCTGTTTTAGGTTGTGGTTGTGGTGGTGATGGGTTCTGGTGCTAGAATGTAGTGTGTAGGGATTTGTTTTGGTGGCTCTGGTGACCAAATCTATGTTATTTGTGATGGATTGATCGGTGTTAATTATGATTGGTTGTGATTGTGTGTGACCAAATTAATAATGATTTGATCACGTATCGTCACAATTAAGACATTTGATCACAGATAGTCATAAAGAAGATAAACTTGGTAATTGTCACATATAACACAAGTCTATTAACAAACAATAACAGTTTACACAAACATGGTCACAAACAATAACAACTTACACAAATAGTTATTGTGATAATTAGTAAATAAGAAACTTGTTTCAAGGCGGAATTCACATGTACCCCATCTTTGTCGCAATACAGAAATCATCATAGTCATCTGAATTAGAGAGAAAAAATCATCAATATCGAGTTGATGGTTTGAGAATCAGGACTAGGCACTTGTTGCTTCAAAGGAGATGAATAAATATTTGTGGATTAAGTGTGATAATCTGGCCGCTATGAGGGTTTTAGGAGAGAGAGGGCAGGGATCGGGGACGGAGGTGGAGAATGGAGCAACTGAAGAAGGCGGCTGTGGTGGCGGATGGAGAAATGGGTGGCTGTGAAATTCTTTAACAAGTTTGTTAAATTTAAATTTTTGTTTTTATAGTATTGTATTTATATACTTTTTCCAATAAATGATATATGCATAGTGGAATTAATATTATTCCCCATGGCCCATACCAGATTTTAATGGTGTTGCGTTTTAAAAAATAAATTCCACAAATATAAATTCTCTAGCTCAGTACAAAATCTACTTCATATTTTAATCTATCAAAATTGTTCAATTATTCAGTCTCTAATAATAATCCACATTAGAAAGATTAGAAGAAAAAATTCATGTACTGAAAGTACAAGAAATATGATATTTTTATTTTTATCTCAATTTGGGACTAGAGTTTTACTTAATTTTGCAGTGTTGTAAATTTCTAGACTTTATTAGGATAAACACAGGGCCAACATTCAATTCATAAGCTTAATAATCAAAGACACTAGTATTGTTCTTTAGAATCAATTATTTAAGTAACAAATAAATAAGATATAGTAATTTTATCCTCATAAATTTGGATCTTGGGCAAAATACAAACTTAAGTTTGAAGCACAACACTATTCCTCTTTATTTGGAATCAGGATTCCATTACAAAAAGTTAAACTTATCATGTAGACTAGTCCAGTTTCCATCTAAACTCATTATTTACTTCTACGGTTAATAAATGTGGGATTTTGTTCACACTTTTCGAATAGAGATACACAATAAGTTATCATTTGGCAGATTGCAAGAGAAAAGTGGAATAAACGATACAAAATGTAATCAATCAATAAAGTATTAATTTACCAATCTTTATGTTTTTTTTTAAAGTCATTTTCTTTTCTTTTTGAATTCATACCCAACAATTCTCTAGCATCGCCAAACTTAGAGAAAAGAAGTCTGTTTGTTGAGCACTCTAAGATCAAAGAGGCAATAGAAAAAAGAAAGAAAAAAATAAATAAATAAAGATTGATAAATTACTTGATTAGTCACTAAACTATTTTCTGCATCTTAGACACCCAACTAACTCTGTATCACCCAAAGTGTATACATATCTAGTAATACTCTTCTTGCCATCAATATTTCATCCTATATCAGCGTCTACATAGCCCTGTATTCCAAAACTTGATTTTCCGAAACATAAAGCTGAATATGAAGTACCTCTCAAGTATTTGAGAATCCACTTTACTACTTCCCAATGTTGTTTTCTTGGATTGCTCATATATCATGCCATCAATATTTCATGCCATGTCAGCGTCTACATAGCCCTGTATTCCAAAACTTGATTTTCTAAAAGATAAAGCTGAATGTGAAGTATCTCTCAAGTATTTGAGAATCCACTTTACTACTTCCCAATGTTGCTTTCTTGGATTGCTCATATATCTAGTCACAACTCCCACAACATGTGTGATGTCTGATCTTTTAAAAACGATGTAAAATATTTGGATATCATTGTTGGTAATGATACATATATTTGGAAACATGAATTAGTTGTGAATTGTGAATAAGTTATGTGCTTAAGTTGAAGTCTTACTTACCCTTGTAGAAAATTATGACATGAATGCAAGTGAATTGAGTGTAACGTTGGATAAGAATAAGTTGATTCATAAATGATATAGGTTGAANGGTAATGATACATATATTTGGAAACATGAATTAGTTGTGAATTGTGAATAAGTTATGTGCTTAAGTTGAAGTCTTACTTACCCTTGTAGAAAATTATGACATGAATGCAAGTGAATTGAGTGTAACGTTGGATAAGAATAAGTTGATTCATAAATGATATAGGTTGAATTAGTGACCCTAGAAGTTGAATCCAACCAACCACTAAATTAAAATTCGCTTCCTTTAACTGACTTTAGAAAAGTTTGGATGATTGAATTATTGTAGGGAGACATGGATGTAGATGTGGATTCCGTGTATGTTAAATTTTGTGTGGACTGTCTGAAACCTATAGGATGAAAATTGGTTGAAAACCTTAAGTTAGGGGCCGATTTTCAAAAAAAGTGCTTAATAAAGGACATTGCATTAATCACTGCATAAAAGGGACAAAGCTGCCTTGTTGTGAAGCTACCATAAAAGATCTCAATAAGGACAAATATAATAATCTTATGTTGAAACGTCTCTTCATAGCCTTGATGACTTGAGTAACGAGCGGAGAGAGAAAATAATTGACTTTTAAGGTCAGAAATTGAATCAACATATGCTTGTATAGAGCTGTATTTGATTCTTCACACACACACACACACTTTTTACATTGGAAATGTAAGCATTTGGCTTTTGCACTGTTACTTTGATGTAATTCATGAATTTGATATCACATCTTCAATGTTGAGTCATAAAAATAAGGTATCGAGCTAAATTGTGTATTTGAGTCTTTTAGTAGTGTGTTTTATTTGGTTCTTTGTTAGCTATATTGGTGTGTTGTTCTGTGTTTGCTCGAGGACAAACAAAGAATTAAGTTTAATGGTGTTTGATAAGTGTAATTCACTCATTGAACTATCACATCTAAAATATAGTTTTCGATTTGTTCTTAAGCTTGGAATAGAGATAAATCGTTGATCATGGAAGTGGGCATGTAGTGGAGATGAAAGAAGAGAAAAATAAAGTGGGAAAGAGGCTAGAATATGAGGCAAAAAAGTGAAAAATATATGGATGCCTTGGCGCCTAAGAAACAAATAAAAAATCAGCAAAGAGTTAGGCGTTGGGGGCCACGACACCCAACCAGTAGAAAAATTCAACGGAACTAATGGCGCAACGGTGCTAGCCACAAGTCCTGTTAAGTCAGAGGAACCCATCGCAGTGCTGCGGCACCAAACATGGACATCGTGGTACCGCCACCCAGAGTGAGAAAAAAAGAATTGTTTAGAAATGTTTAGGCCCGATCCAACTCCAACTCGTCTTGAAACTTTAAGGGATTATAAATACAAACTTGAAGACCTACTTTGAGGGAGGAAGACTATTCAAGAATCAAGGGAACAGGAGATTGAAAAAAGAGCACTAATGACGACAATTATGAGGAGAATTCAAGCGACAAATCACTTTGTGTTATTCTTTTATTCTCCATGTTCTTTCTATTAGATTGGATAATGTCGTTTCTCTTAATCATAAACTAAATTCTAAATCTAGGGTTTGATGTAACCTAACTTGAGACATGTTTGGATTTTAATATAGTTATTTCTTTTGATTTTTCCATTAGTTTAATTGTGTTAATTCTTGCGCATTGCTTTCAATTACCTAATCAATAATGGCATGATTTGATACTTTCAATTTTTGTACTCGAAAGAGGGAGTTTTAGGAGTGATCTAAGAATAACATATCTAAGTTTTTTAGGTTTTGAGAGAAAATATGAAATCTTCGTACTGGATAATTTCTATTTATTTTATTCGGAATAAAGATATTGAAATTAAAATATAGATAGGTTCTATTTGGCACTCGAGAGAGGGAATATAATTAATCTAAGGCTCTTACCTATAAATTTAGGAAAAAATTGATAGAAGTAACTATAAAAGTTGAAAAACATTGTTGACAGTGCGGTGAAATCATTCCATAGGCTTTCTCACGTTGATAAATCTCTAATAATTTGCCTTATTGTATTTGAACTGCCACCACATCCATGTTAGATTAGTATAAAAACATTGATTCTAAACTTGAGTTTCTAGATAAAGTAAAAGCTAAAATTATTATAGTACTTCGTAGGAATTAAATATCAATCCATGTGGGTTCGACACTCTAATTCCCTTCATATATTACAAAACTTAACACCGTACACTTGAGGCATAATCACGTTATAGAAAACACTCAACAATGGAAAATAGTAAGTTTATGTTAACTTGTATTGATTATGATACATGATTAAAACTAAAATCCATATCCGATTCTAGAAAGCATAATAAAGAAAAGAGAATGAAGATGTGTTGTCTCCTAATAAGTGTTTGTTTATAGTTCTTAGCTTGACATTGCTGCTTTTGCTACTCAAGGGGGGCTTGAAAAGAGAATTTTTGGCCTTGCAATGACTGCACTTGCAAATATTTTCAGCCTCATCCTTGACTCTCCAATGTTGAAAGTTTCCATATTGATCCTTTATGGTTTCAACCAGTCCACCAACGACTTTTTTTGTAGTAATGACTTGTATAGTAATCTCTTATTTTGATTTCCAGCTTTTTAAAATCCTCAAAGTGGGATGGTTTCCTGAGTGGAGTGTTCATGGTGAAACTTCTCTGCTTGTCTTCCACCCTTAAGATTAGCTCACTGGTTTCAAAATCCAACAAGGTACGACTAGTTGATAAGAATGACATTCCCAAGATGACTGGCTGCTGATGTGCTTCTTCTATGTAAAGAATAATGAAATTTGTTGGAAAAATAAAGTCTCCACCTTTGATGAGCATATCTTCAACCACTCCATAAGGGTACTTTAGTAGCCAACTGTAGGATTAATGAAATTGTTTTTGGATCTCTCAAACTTAATTTCCTGTAAATAGACAGTGTCATTAGATTAATACTTGCTCCTGAATGAATTAAATCATTTATATTATGTAAATTTCCTATAGAGCAAGGTAAATTGAAACTCCATGGATCTTTCCGTTTGGGCTAGATCTTGTTCTGTAGGAATGCACTGCATTCTTCAGATAATGCAACAATCTCATGTTTGGACAACTTCCTCTTTTTAGTTAGCATCTCTTTTTGAAACTTGGAATAGTTTTGAATTATAGGATTGCGTCAATGAAAGGAATATTGACGTGCGGCTTTTTGAAGGACTTTAAGAACGCGAACTGCCTCTCAAACTTATTTTGCAACCTTTGAAGAAAAAGGACTAGAGGTGTAAATAAAATCGACAGGAATCGTTGCCTCAACTTGTGAACTGTCTGAAAGTATTTTCTGATTCATCTGTGTTGATTCTTTAGACTGATCCACTTGTTCCTTGCTTGTGGTAGTTATCTAATTACTTTCAGACCCTTTCTTTCTTGTGCTGATCTCTGGCAACTGAACTTCACTCCTAGTTGTGATGGCCTAAACCTGTTCTTCTTTTGGTTGTTTTCACGACCTTTGGGTTGCCATCTATGTTTGTGGAGAAAAAGAGTATCAAATATATTCATCTTGTGAAACTCATTACGAGATTTTTTACATACTTGATTCTACATATTTTCAACATACATAATAGCAAAGACATCGAAATCCTAACAAAAAGGTGTTATCCTTTCATTCTATATCTTTCCTTTCGTATATTCCATCAGAAAGGAGGAATCTAACATGGGAGATCAATCAGATATTAGTTGATAGTGCGAATATTACTGTAATCAAATCGTCAAGGCCTGGATATCTTTGTCTCTTGCCGGAAAGTGCCTCCCGTGTCCATTCCAGTCAAACTATTGATTCTATTATGGTATAAACGTGCCAGATCCGTACTTGACGTGGCAAGAGTGGGTTCGAAATCTGTTGAGTTCATTTTTTTGGGGAGATTACTTAAATTGGCTGTGGAGCTTAGTGAATTCGACATCACATACAAACCAAGGGCAGCCATCAAAGGGCAAGCCCTAGCTAACTTTGTGGCAGAATTTACTCCCGTCCCAAACGTTGAAAAAGAAATGGAGCCCGTCGAACCCCAAATATGGAGGGTCTCAGTCGATGGCTCTTCCGGAAACATAAGGTTGGGGACATGAGTTGTATTGGTTAGTCCAGAAGGGCACCCACTTACTTGTGCTATAAGGTTTGATTTTAAGGCAACCAACAACACAGCGAAGTATGAGGCCCTATTAGTTAGCCTCCGGCTGGTGAGAGAGCTGCAAGTAAAGAGGCTCATCACTAGCAGTTACTCTCAACTGGTGGTTGGTCAAGTTCATGGAAACTTTTCCACCAGAGACAAAACTATAGCAGCCTACTTAAAATTGGTAAAAAGCTTCATCCTTTCCTTCGAAAGGTTCGAGCTAATACAAATACCCAGATCCTGTAATGAACATGCCGACGCTCTGGCAAAGCTGGCAAGTAGCAAAGATTCTAAGTTACTCACAGTAGTTCCAATTGAGCACCTTCTTAGACCTTCAATTGAAGTCGGAGAAATTGTAATGTGGGTGGAGGAAACACCTCCCTGGATGAAACCCCTTATATCCTATTTGAAGGATCAAACCTTACCTCCTCAGAAAGAAGAAGCCCAAAAACTCAGAAGAAGGGTTGCTCACTTTGTCCTTCAAGAAGATGTACTGTATAAACGCGAGTTTTCTCTGCCTCGGGTGAGATGTACTAGGAGAGAGCAAGAGAACTATGTACTCAGATCTATGAAGGTATTTGTGGCAATCATACATGAGGTTGGTCATTGGCACAAAAAGTACTGAGACAAGGATAATACTGGCCCACCTTGAAAAATAGACGCGTAACAATTTGTCCAGAAATGTGACAAATGCCAATGTTTCGCCACCTTCCCAAGATAGCCTTCACATGAATTGAACGTGGTATCTAGCCCTTGGTATTTTGCAAAATGGGGGATCGACTTGATTGGACCTCTTCCCAAAGGGAGAGGAAGTTCTAGCTTCGCGATTGTTGCTATAGATTACTTCACCAAATGGGTAGAAGTCGAGCCTCTCTCCAAGATAACTGAGGCTAATACCTCCAAGTTTATTTGGAAAAACCTCATTTGTAGGTTTGGTATCCCATACTCAATTGTATCAGACAATGGCAAACAATTTGACAATAAGAAGGTTAGGAACACGTGTGAGGAATTGGACATCAAAAAACACTTCTCCTCTCTACATCACCCCCAGGCAAATGGGCAGGTTGAAGCTGTAAACAAGACAATCAAGTATACCCTTAAAAGGAAACTTGATGCCTTAAAAGGGGCCTGGGTGGATGAGTTACCCCAAGTTTTGTGGGCTATCAGAACCACCAACTGAACCGCCACCGGTGAAACCCATTTTCCATGGCATATGGATCCGAGGCTATGAGCCCTGTCGAAGTGGGCCTCCCATCTTATAGACGATTATACTTTAATGAAGTGAGTAATGATGAAATGAGGAGATGTGGGCTTGACCTACTTGAAGAAAAAAGGGATGATCCCCAAGTTAAAATGGCTATGTATCAAAGGAAAATGACTAGGTATTTCAATGCCAAGGTAAAGAAAAGATCCTTTAGGATAGAGAATTTGGTGCTACGGAGAGTTTTCTTATCTTCCAAAGAACCAGGGGTAGGCACTTTGGGACCCAATTGGGAAGGACCTATCGCATCAAGAAAGAGGTCCGACTCGGGACTTACGAATTAAAGACATGGATGGAAGGGTCCAGCCCCATCCATGGAATGTTGAACACCTACAAATGTATTACCAATAAATTTAAATTATAGCTAGATGGTGTTCCTGACCTTTGCAAATAAATAAAACTTTTGGTCCCAACGTAAGTTTTCAGAAACTCCCCTAAGCGTAGGCACCTAGAAAGAGAGGGCGACATGCCCAAAATGGATCACATCGCTTGAATTTCGAGGCTAACCTCACATGCTTTCCTTCGACGAGTTTTGAATGTCATGGAAGAAACCTCTATATGGATGAACCATCCACCATACAAAGAAGTGTAGGCACCTCGGAAGAGAGGGCGACATCCCCAGTCTTTGTATGGATGAACCATCCATCATACAAGGAAGCGTAGACAACTCGGAAGAGAGGACGAATCCCCAGAAGGGATCACCTCGCTTGAATTCCGAGGCTGACCCCACATGCATTCCTTCGACGAATTCTGAACGTCAAGGAAGAAGCTAGTTACCCCTTAATTCAGCCAGAATGGTTCAAACTAAATATGGAACTACTCATGTAGATTAAGCATAGATTCAAATTATTTAATCGCATTCAGTTAGCGTAAATTATTCGATGAACTTCATTCAGCTAAGTTCAATGAGTTCCACTGTGTTTATGTTCAATTCAAAAGGCAAGAAAGTAGAAGTATGAAATTTTTATTCATAAAACAAAGAGTACAATAGGAGGCCCAAGGGCTTTACAGAGGATAAAATCAATGCAAGATCTAGCATATTCTTTAGGAAGGGAAGGTGCTTGATCCTTAGTGGCAGGGGCAGAAGTCACCTCCTCCGATGGAGCCTCAACCGGCGCTACCTCCACACAATCATCTTCTGTGGGAGTCTAAGGCATCTTCTCTTCGATGAACTCTACCTTTAATTCCGAGGAATCAAGGTCAAGGAACAATTCCTCTACCTTGCTGATAACCTCGTTATAAACTAACTTCCTCTAGTAGGAGCCGATGCGTTGATACTCTTCCGTGTGATGGAAGTTGGATACGTAATTCTTCACTGCAATGTCACCTACCTCGACAACATCCAGTTTATACTCCTACATTCATTGGCATACCATTCAACTTGTTACTCCATGAAATTGAACGCCTTCTCCAGAACATCGGTGGTAAGCCTTTGATGGTCGATGGAGGTCTCCAATTTCTTGGTTAGCGAGGCCACCTCACATCGTAACTCATGGACCTTCTACTTCAGGACCTCGATCTCCGAAAGCATAAAGGCTAACTTTGCCTCATCTTCAACCTTTTGAACCTTCAACTCATCAGCTTCAGCCTTAGCCCTCTTCAGTTCAGCGTCAGTAACACTTAACTGGACATTCGCTCTCTCCAGAGCCTCTACAGCGAGCTTCTGATGGTTGTTGGAAGTCTCCACCTTTTTGGTTAGCGAAGCTACATTACATTGTGATTCATGGACCTCCCGCTTTATGGCTTCAATTTCTAAAAGAGTGGAGGCTAGCTTTGCTGTATCCTCAGTTTTTTGAACTCTGAACTCATCTGCTTCTGCTTTGACCCTCTTTAATTTAGCCTCAATGACATTTAGTTTTTCATATGAGGCCCTGTTTCTCTATTGAATGTCGGCAAAAACTTCTTGACATTCCAAGGCTATCCCAAAAGCCCTGGCATTCTGGCTCACCAGGGTCGCAGTAAGGTCCACAGCATCGCAGGTAGCCACGTAGTCCTGTTACCTTTCAGTCCAAAACTTATTGAAAGCCTTGGTGGCACCTCGGACCTCAGCATGTAGCATCTTAATCACAGTTGAAGCAATCTTGCTGTCACGACCCCCCAGAAAGTTTCCAGACTTTCCTGGGGTCCTTTCCACTATCTTCTGAGGAGCCTCTGCAATAGTTGATGTAGTATCTTCGGTCTCTTCACTGACCTCCCGAAGCTGCTCTTCAATTGCAACATTTATAGAAGCCTACAGTAATTTAGGCTGCTTGGGAGTTACATTCTCCCCATAAGACACAGTTGTTCCGAAGCTATCGGAACACCCCGCAACAGGGGCTAATTTCCTTTTCTTTGAGGACTCTTCGACTATCCCCTTGCCCTTATCAGTTGTGAACTGATTTTCTTAGGAAACATCTCCCTTTTTGTCCTTTTCGGAAGAATCCCTGACAAGGCATTCTGGCCTTAGCCTAGCCCCCTGAAGAAGATCTCCGGGAGGTAGCATTAAGAATTGTGGCCATATCAAGTTTGTGATACTCCTTTTTGGGTGCCATTTATTCAAGTGTGGTTAAGTGTTCCTTGAATCCAATCAAAAATGAAAAGGGAATGTTCGAAAATTCATTGCCGAAAAACTTTCAGGAGATGGTAAAAAATTGTAACAAGTAAAATGTCAAAATGACAATATTTTGAATTTTATACAAAGAACAAGATGAATCACAGCCATCAGATCGAAGCCTTGATGATCAAAGGCGTCCAAATCTTAGGACAATCTGGGCTATAGAATCCAAACAATTTCCCTTGTTAATGCCCCAGATTGGACTGTGTATCCCACGAAAGGGCATTCGCATGTGGATGAATCTTGGAGTCACACAAGCAATTAATTAACCATCATTGTGCATTTAATTCAATACGGCTGTACGTGTGGGTTCATTACAGCTGTCACCTTGGACACACGTGAAACCATCAAATCACATGCACGTACTAGCAGGATCGAAAATGAACCAGCCTCTACTCCATAATGACTTACAACATCGGCCAACCTTGAATAATTAAATCCCCTCAGCGAATCTGGATCACTACTTAAATTCCACGCATATCATGAATATTTATGCCTGGACTTGGGGGATTGGGATGTTACATTCCAACCACTCCCAATCTTATTAAAATGGGCAAATACCCTCAGTACGATTCTGAAGCAGGCAAGTGGCCCAGTAGCCTTGGAAACCCAAAAGCCAAAAGCAACTTCTACATAAACAAACCTTCCTATCGAAGGAAATTTGTAAATCCACAAGGACCTCAGCCTCGAAAGAAGTCCTACCCTTTATTGCCACTTCGGATAAGTTTCCTGATTAAAAACTGCGTGACCTCCAAACACTTGCTACCAATGTCTAAGTTATTGTGAGTTGAACCTAGAAAGGTAACATCTGCACGATCAGACAGATCCATGTTTTATCTTAGTTAGCATTAATCATCTCTAAGTCAAACCTCCAATATTCAAAAGAAAGCCTCGCCATATGAATATGTGATCCGTTTGTTCAAAAGGCAGTAAGATAGTAAAGGTTAGAGGTTGTTAAAAATTAGAAGTTATTGACAAGCAGCAACGAAAGAATTACATAAGTTAAACATCCACATCAGGATCATACGATGTCGACAAAAATAGAAAAATATTGAATTCCATTAACAAAAATCGGTTTACATAAAATGGACCGAAGTCTTTACACTTCAAACATTTACATAAATTGGACCTAAGGGGGTGGGGACTAGGAAGGTTCGAAAGGTACTATAGCCCCAGCTTCTGCAGGGTTAGCCTCTTCAATGGCTTCCGCCACGACGTCTGCCTCCACAGGGGTCTAAGGCTTTCCCTCCTCCACTTCCTCATCCAAGAATTCAGCCCTTAAGTCAGAAGTCTGAACCTCCCGATTATGCACCTCCAGCTATTCAATCACCTCATTGTAGGCATACCTTCTCCAATACGCGCCAAATCGTTGATAATGCTCGGTGAGGTAAAAGTTGGCCAAAAAGTTCTGTTCAGCATTCTTACTGGCAAGATTAGCATCGCGGCGAACTATTTCTACCTCTTCAGTAAGGCCAGTCACCTGGGAGGTCAGCTCTTCAATTTTTCATTTCAGCTCCGCATTCTCTTGGTTAGCCTTCTCAAGGGCTTCGACAGAAAGTTTTTGATGGTCATCAGAAGTCTCCACCCGCATCATCAAGGCAGCCACCTTATTCTATGATACAAACTTCCTTATTCAAAGATTCATTTTCTGCCAAAACGAAAGCAAGTTTGGCAGACCCTTCTGCCTCATTCTTCTTGGCCATCTCAGTCTCGGCCTGGGCCCTCCTAGCTACTTCCTCAGCCTAGGAAGTTTTTCTCACAAACTCCCTATTTTTCCTCTAGAGCATCTTGAAGATTGCCTCTACCTCAATGGCCATGCCGAATGACCTCGTCACCTGGGCAACCATGGTGGAGACAACGTCTACAATGTCGCTGCTTTCAATGAAGTTTTTTCCATTTTTCAGTCCAGAACGTGTAAAGTCGTTGTGGCAGTTTGAACTTCGGGAGGAAATATAGCGATGGCCTGAGATTCAAGCTCAGCGGAGCGCTTACCCTGAGCTCCTTTTCTGAGTTAGTGAGGCCACCTAAGGTTTTGTTATTTAAAGCGGGCTCCTGCCTCAGAGGTTCCACAGTAGAGGGCATTTTTGCCCCCACTAGCAATAGCAATGGAGGCCGCCAATAATTTTTCCCTAGCAGGAGCCCCTGAGCGAGGTGGTAGGATGTCGGAGGAACTACCCACCCCGGTGGTGGATACCCGAACCTTTTTCTTAGGCTCTTCAACGATAACTTTTTTCCCCTTATCTGCTGGAGAGGGTCCGCTCTCATTTTGGGGTGCAGCTTCCTTGCTGACCCTCTCAATTCTTTTCTTTATCTTCCTCCCCAGCAAATGTGCCTTTTACCCCCTTCCTGTTAGAGGTCAAAGTGACAGCTAATATAGTTTCCATGTCAGGGGTGGAGAGCTTCTTCTTGTCGAAATTTTCTGTAAAAGACGAGAGTCAAAGTCAGAAGTGTATGAAATGACATACAACATATGCTATATTGGAGATATCGACAAGAATTTCCTACCTCTGGAGGCCATCAAGTTTAAATTTTCGTAGAATCGTTGGGGGATGATTAAGTTGTCGAAGTGTCGAACTGAATAGGGCAGACGATATATATTGATAGGACCTCCAAGTGACTCCTATCAAGATCGAAACGTTCAACAATTCCTAAAAATGACAAGTATTAAGTTAGTTGGAAGAATCATCCAGTAATTGCAGAAAGAAGTTATGAGATGGCACTCACTGGGTTTGGAGTAGGAGGCTGGAACTTAAACAAAGGGGACAGTGTCACCCTCACACTCCTGCCACTTCCCTCGAACCGAAAACTAGGTCTCTTTCTACCCTTTGATGGATGAGGAAAAATCTGTCACTAAAGAGGCATGTGCCCCCCATGGGTACATGAAGTACCAACCCCTGGAGTCTCCCTTGCCCAATGACCTAGGCTGGAAAATGGTTTGAAAAATGTAATGGGGCATATCTTCATCCAAGGAGGTCTGCTTCCAGAGAATATAAGACCCAACTAATTGAGGCCAGGTATTCGGAGAGAGTTGGGTAGGAGCCAATCCGTATAACCTAAGGACAGTTCGAAAGAAAGGATGAATAGGAAGACGAAGTCCTGACTTGAATAAATATTCGCTAATGGCAAAGCACCCCTATCTCGGACGGTAGGGTCGCTCATTTGGGGAAGGGGATTATAGGGAATCCTATATTTATCCTTAAGTTCGGCTAGCTTGGTCGGGCTGGCATTCAAAGGAACTTTGGCTGTCCCCCAAGCTATCCCCCATCCACTATCAGACCTCTCCCCAAAGGTGGCATCGCTTCTACCAACCTCAATCATTCTAACAGGCTCGACTGTACTATCCTCAAAAGAAGAAGAAGATGCCATTGATCCCAAAACGTAAATAGAACTCTTCATGGAAAACACTGCGAATTCACAACACTTACATATGTAGCCTGAAGAAAAAGACGGGAAAAACTTGAAAACGCGAAGGAAGCTTGTAAACTTGAAGAGACTGTGGAGAAGATGAATCTTGTAGGCGATATCCACGTGAAGGTAGAAAAAAAATGACTCTTTTTAGGGGCGATCTCCTTTTATAAGCTTAAGAATCCAACCCCAGCCGTTGGACCAAGATCTAACCATTTACCGTACGACTAGGAACTAAGATCAGAGCCACCCATTGCCCAGACGCTTCGGATTCAAGGGTCCGAATTAAGGCGTCTACGCACGCACCCTACCGCGCCTGGGATCTAAATGGGAAGCAGAAGAGACAACCATAATTATGCATTAAATGCGGCGACTGTTGCGTGTATCGTGAATTGCACCATCATGATTGCCTTCCCTTGGAAATGGCCAATAACATCAAATCATTGAAGTACCATCTTTAAAGACTCATCGTGTTTCACAAAGATGGTTTAAAATAATGATAACGAACTCCTAGTAAATATCAATCCAAGGCTATTTTATTAGCAACAGATGTCCCCAACTTCAGTTATGAACTTCGATTACACTACTCATCCCAGAGATTGAGGACAGAACCTCATAAACAAGTGGATCACCTCAGAAGGTTAGAACCTTTTCCCCTCAAAAGATCACCTGGCACCAGAAAGTCCATGCATTACATAAATAACCATGCATAGACTCGATAAACTATTGTTATCCCCTCAAAATTAGAGGCTCCAAATCAGCACTCCACATGAGCCTCCATGCAAGCAATATGTCCACGTAAGCAGCCATACATGCCCAGTAGTTAAGTCAAAGAAAAACCAGCTCGGAGGTCTTCAGAGAAGGTTACAAAGTCAAAAGTCAACTAAAATTATGGCTATAAGAGGCTCCTTCAAAGAGCCGAAGCTTTGTTTGACCGATGTCCCTTCCTCCCTAACATCGGAGGCCTACTTGAAGTACATCCATGTAAATGTAGAGGCTCCTGATGTACGAAGTGCTGAAGTTCCCAAAGCCCCGTGCAAAAGTTCAACAAAGATATCCGAGGCCCTCTACTACTAGACGCTCTTCCAAAAAGGTTGACCCTAATCCAGCAGAATCCGATGCTGCCTGTCATTATGGATTTGGAGATCCTTTAGAAGTGATTGATGAGACATGTAATAAAACTCTGTTCATATGTCAGGCTATATTGTGTAGGGCGGCTGACCCTTTATCAAATATTAATTGTAACGAATTGACAGTTGATTTGGAGATCCTTTAGAAGTGATTGATGAGACATGTAATAAAACTCTTTTCATATGTCAGGCTATAGTGTGTAAAGCGGCTGACCCTTTATCAAATATTAATTGTAACAAATTGACAGTGATGTGAAGTCTGGACCTGGGAGATGTTGCCATGTGGATTGGATCCAACGATCACAACGTCAACTAGATTAGTATAAATAGCTCCTCTTTGTATGAAAAAGGGGGTTGTATCTGTTTTTGTGGTGAAAAAGAATACCAAATATATTCATCTTGTGAAACTCATTACGAGATTTTTTACATACTTGATTCGAATGTACAGGTGTCATTTAATTTAAACCGTGTTTCCCATGATAATTCATCATCCTCTGAATTAACAACTTATTGGGCCAAAAGTTCTAGTCGTATTCCTTATCAAAGTTTACGCAAATACTAAGACTTCTCACATCTTCTATTATGACATGACCTGAAAAACAATGTTGTTCCAATCCCTTTTTACTTTACTTACTTCAACTTCACCATTGTCTCCTGTGGTGCATTCTCATTTCATACTGGAGCCCACAATCCTATCCACTTAATTACTTCATCCCTTTGTTTGTTGTCTTATCTAAAGTAGGCCCTATTTATTATCTTTTCACTCCAAAATATAGTACATCATACTAAAAAATCTTTTGCCATAAAATTCAGAATGGAAAACATGGACATAATCAATTTGGATATCTAGAGAGATCTTGAAATTTGGAATCATTTAATCTTTCGACAAAATTGGGCACATGTAACCCAATAGTCTATCCAGAGTTCATTAATTTATTTTATGGAACAATCTTATTTGAATTGAATGATGAATTTGCATCATTTAGGAAAGATGGTATAATCATTCGCTAAAGATAAAACATATGGAGTCAAACTTGCAGAGGTTGAGGTCAACCTTTTCTTTAATAAAATGTCTATCAACCTCCTCCTACTTTGGCCACTTGTGACTGTATTGCTATTGAAAATTTACTTAATCTTGCGCTGCAGAAGGTAAAAGAATTTCAATTCCCATACAAGGATCTGCATAGTGCTTAGAGAGAAACTATGATAGGAATTATACATTTGATGAATTCCACAAGCTCCTTTGCTTTTCTTGTGCTAGAATGATCATGATCTACAATCCAAACTGTCCAGCTGTCCAGCCTCCAATGATGATCCACACAGAGAACAAGAATGACGATTAGAGTTTTCTTTTCTTATGCTAGTAAGAATAATAAATTATTTCCCTTTAATTTTCAAACCTTAACATCCTATTAATATAAGTCCAAGCGGGTTTGGCTCGTCTCTTAAACTTAATCCAATCCAATATTTAATTAATCAAATTAATTAAATCTAGTCCATGAATTGATTACTCCAACTATTTGATTCGGGCCTATTAACAAGCAACCCAATTAATTAATTATCCAACACTTGTCAATTAATTAATTGGTAAATCTCATTCTTCTGGTTCTCTTTTGTGTGTGGCTCATTAGGTTCCCAGTCACGATACATAATGATGTGAATTATTATTTCAATCTAATCAAAGTCGATAAATTGAAACACTCCTTTTAATTTATTACTAATTCACATTCGTCGTCCCAGACCGACATCTAGCAATGTGTCATGACAATACATGTGACAGGAAATGTCACATGATGTGACAAAACCAAACTTGTTCGTTTTGTCGTGAAATTATAATCCTTTTCTTAATATGATTCGGTAAATTACGAGATATGCATATGTGTCAATCTCAATTATCGATCATATCTTTTATCAGACTGCTAAGTCAATGCATGTCAAAAACTTATTTTCGACTTATGAGTTGACCTTGACCAAGGATTTTATTATCAACTAAACTGGATAAAATGTCGATCATAATCTCTAACTATCTATGAGTGACGAACCATCTATTGATCTTCATATGATTCTTGACATACCCGAATGATACTGTATTAGCAACCCTTTGTAGAGCAACAACCAACATCACAAAAGTATGACTGTTCTCATATGAGGTACTATGATTACCTCAAGTCAAATGACCAATTCTACTACTCAGCATTAGAGATTAACCAGTGACACTCAGATAGTTATCCATGTGAAATCTCTCAGTGAGTCTCCAAAATTTTGCTCTATAACAAAACATCCACGTGTTCATTCAAGTGTCACCACACTTCAACTTGTGAGATCAACTACTTACTTCACAAGTAAGAAATGCCACATGTGATGACCCATCCGTAATA
>CAIGRS010205737.1:0-20193 GCA_903798395.1 Fraxinus floribunda | reverse complement strand
ATCAAGAAAACTGCAAAGCTAGTGCTAGCCATAAATTTTTTTTCCTCTTTATTCTGAACTCTCAACTTCATCTTTGGCAACATGCAATTTTTTTTTCCTCTTTTGTAATTTTCTGAAGTCTTCCTCATATGCTGAAATTTGTCCATTTGGTTTCTGGAACTATTACTACATTGAATATATATATATATTTTTTTTATTATTGTGGGCATATATGCAATTCCATCTGTTCTGTCTTTATCATAGTTAGTACCAACTGTGAATAGGTTTTCAAGCATTTCTACTTACTGGGTATGTGTTGGAATCATAGAGTAATGTGGATAGTGATTCTCTAGCTTTAGTAAATATGTTTCTTTACAGTCAAGTTATAGTTAAAATATGTGTTTCTACTTCCAAATTCGATGCCTTATGGAGATGAAAAATGATGGGCAAAGTACTCTTTAGTTTTATCACGACCATTAATAGATCTATGCTCCTTCTAAGACATCAAAAATGATATTTGGCCACAACAAAAACCCCCCCACAACACCATATATTCCCAATCAAACATTTACTCACTCGTTCGTCGACCGTTCTATCGCATTGTGTGCCAACCGAATTGTATTCTTTAATTTACTATCCAATTAGACCTATCTTGATTGCGTGGTAGTTGTTGATTTACTACTATTGATTGTACTGCATTATCCAATCCTTGTAATACTTGTCTCCTAATAAAGGTGTAAAAACTGTATCTAAGAGCTTCCATTCATTAAAAAATTGACTCAGTTTCATAGCAATAGGACCATTCTGCCAGGTTTGGAGGTAGGGTATCTTAAGAACTTGTCATTTTTACTTTACATTATTACCACCACTGGTGGAAACGCCTCTTTATAATGACAGAGAAATTGAACCATAAAATCTTGTATAAACCTTCCAAAATGAATGAGTTAAATTTCATTATCTATGCTTCCTCAATCTGAACAAGAAAAACATCTCCAAAAACTCCAATTTACCTTCAATGCTTCCGTCCATGTACAGGCAGAGAACGATACAGCTCGAAGTCAACTTCTCAAATCAATTCCGGTTGGGCTCTCTGGTTACGAACGGTGGGATGGAGACTCCAGTCGGGTTTGGGAATTTTCCCCGCGATCTTCTCGTCGATTGGAACAATTTGTTGATTTAGGGTTTTTGAGGGGATTTGGGGGAAATGGCTTCATGGTTTGAGGAAGTTTCAAGGCAACGAGTTTGCATATAGAAAATTAAGTGGACGTTTTTAACTGGCCACCTGGACTTTACGTTGTCCACGTAGACACACCGACTAACGATTTTAAACGGGTGAGTGATGGAGTTGGACGGAGTGGAGTTCAGTGGCCAGCGAGACAATTCCGAAAGTTCGGTGAGTAATCTGTGACATAACCCTAAGTTCAGTGGCCAATGAAACATTTAACTCGTAAAGCTACGCCTAATGGAAATATACCGGAAGTATGAAAGATAAATGTAGCGCTCTCTTCTAATCTTTTACTGCTGCTCTATAAAATAAAACAAGGAAAAATTCAAGAAGAACGAATGGAAGACATAACGGTGGAGGGATAAACAAGAAAAAAGAAATCGAAAACAGTTTGCGTAAGAAACAAGAGAAAAAATGAGATGCAACAGGAAAGTTGAACAAAAATACGAACGAATTTACCTTAATATATTGCATGAATCTACAAATCTATCGAAGTGAAAGAGATGCAATCTGGAGAACGAATTCAGACGATTTCGTTTCGTTCGGAAATAAACCTTTTTTTCCAGAAAATGTACGTACCTTATGTGAAAGATTTTACTTTGAATATAAATAGTGGAATTTCAGCAATTGTAATTAATGCGGGCCCACGCCTTCTTAGTGGAATTTGACAATGGGGTACTTACAAAAATACCCTTAAAATTAGAGATATTTTGAAAAATCGTATGAAAGATTTTTAAGAATTAAAAAATACTGTGTAAAATGAAAAAGTGACACAAATTTAAAAAAGGTGACAGAACTAAAAAAAAAGGTGACACTCTCAAAAAGTGATACAAATACAAAAAAAGTAACACAAACTCAAAAAAAGTGATAGAAATCAAAAAGATGACTGAAAAAAGTGATAAACACTAAAAAAAGTGACAAAACTCAAAAAAAAGTGACAAAATTTAATAAAAGTGACGAATTCAAAAAAGTGGTACAAATTAAAAGCTATACAAATTAAAAAAGTGACAAACAATTAAAAAAAGTGACAATTAAAAAAAAAAGTGACAAACTCAAAAAATTGACGAAGTGTTTTTAAAAAATTGACACAAATTAAAAAAAAATACTGGGTAAAATAAAAAAGTGACACAATGTCACTTTTTTTTATAAAAATTGTCACTTTTTTTAAAAAAGTGACAAACTCAAAAAAAGTGACAAAACTAAAAAAAGTAACATACCAAAATAACACTATTCATTTGCGCAGCACTAGTAATCATATTCTTAAAATAATCACCACATTTAGATCAATCCACGTGTTGATTATGTAAAAAAAAAAGTGGCAATCCCTTCCAAGGGAAAAAAACCAAATTACCCATCTCTGCTACCTAGTTAACTTAGTAAGAGAAATTACACTACGAAACCACACTTGAACGGGGAAATTCGTCAAAAATTTGACAATTCTAGGAAGCACGAATATCATATTTACAACATAAAATTACTCAAAGGCGTAGTAAATGAACTAGTTTGATATGACAGATACCATATTTTACACAAGCACACAAAATTCACATAATATGAGCTAAAAAAATGCTCACAAGTACATTTTCAACACCCTTGAACATCAAACAAAGCCCCATCCAATAACAACATATTTCAGTATATCTACAGAATTCACATAGAAATTCTAATTTTTTCCATTGCATTTATGACACTGCAGACTGGTGGTGGTGGTGGTGAGGGGTAGGCGGTGGTGTTTGGCAGAAAGGTTAAAACCTTGGTCTTGATAAAGGAAATGAATTTATGGGTTTTGTTGTGGAGTCAATAGTGGTGGTTCTAGCATTTGTGGTAGCAGCGGAAGTGGTGGCTACACGTTCACAAGAGGGGCACATGGTGAGTGTGGTGGCTGGGAGTTGATTACAGAATGGATTGAAGTCTTGAGAGCCCTTAATTCTTGCAATACTTTGTGTAGCCTTTTGTTTTCTTTAGTTAGTGTCTCACAACACCTCTTCAAATACTCACAATCAACTTCTGCTTGCTTCAACTTTGTTCTGTATAAATACACACATAAATGCATCAATAATCCAGAATTAACGTCCAGGTGCACTCACTGAATAATACAAAACAGACCTTGCTCTTTTGTTTTGAAACCAGACTTCAACTTCATTCCAGAATCAGTTCCACATGTGACATAATTAAAAAAAAAAAAAAAAAAAAAAAAAAACAATATCCCTACTTATATGCAATTATATTTTTATGATACACATAATGAAATTCAAAATCGTATGAAAATGTTAGCAAATTTTGTTGAATCCACTTTGATTATTTTAATAGAAATCCTTAAAGTTAATCCTTATACTAGATTTTTTTAGATCTTTAGGTGATATGACAAATTTGGATAACTGTCAAATACAAGTAAGATATGATCCAGGAGTAGATCAAAGAGTTTTTAATACTCCTTCAACATCTCAAGTAGCTGTTGTATGGGTTGAAGATGATGAAAATACAAAAATTTGTATTCATGATATTACTATCTATGGCCATTCTAGTGATTCACATAGAGTTCATTATTATTATGGTTGTTATGACCCTTTAGAACATCCTTTACTTTTTTTATTTGGTGAATTTGGTTGGCATGAAGGTATTCAAAAATACAAACACCCATCTTCTCAACCTCAAAGATTACCTACTCACATTGGCTTTGAGACCACAGTAAATTCTGCAACATATATTATTGAAAAAGAGGCTACACGTTCGTTAAGTTACTTTTTTATACTCCTTTCTTTATATATATATAAAATAAAATAAACTTAAATAATCTAAGTCAATCTAACATAATTATCTTACTTTTCGTGCAGTGCTTAATGAAAAGAAGCAACGATATCAAGTTTCCTGTCGTGAATATTATTCATATTATTCATATAAGTTACAAATCATAAATTTTGGTAAGTGTGTGTTACTTCATACTGGTAGAATTTTTCAACAATATGTTGTAGTTATGTATGTTAAAATTGAAACTACTAGATTAGATTATTTCCATAACAATGAAGGTACTATAGATAGCGTTCAACATGGAGAAACAAAAGGGTATAAAATTGGGGAAAAAATTGTTCTACCACAAAGTTTTACATATGGTCCCAAAGATATGTTAAGAAGATATTTAGATGCAATGGTTATTGTACAACGATATGAAAAATCAGATATATTTTTAACTATAACATATAATCCAATATGACCTGAAATTAAGCAAGAATTAAAACATAATGATGAAGTTCAAAATTGATTAGATTTAGTTGTATGTATATTCAAAGCAAAATAAGAAGAGTTAAAAATGATTTATATAAAAAAATATTTTTGGCCATGTCTTTGCTCATATATATATGATTGAATTTCAAAAAAGAGGCTTGCCTCATGCACATCTATTATTGATTTTTAATTCTGTTGTTAGTCAGGTTGATAGGATAGTATTATGTGAAATTCCTTGTGAAAATACTTACCCATATCTTCATGCTGCTATTGTAAAGCACAGTATGGATGGTCCTTGTGGACATTTAAATCCAACCAATGTATGTATGTTAGCAAATAATTGTTGTAAAAATAAATATCCTAAAAATTATTGTAATACTACTATATTTGACGATAATTCATATCCATTATATAAGCGTTCTAATAATGGTATTTCTATTAAAGTTAGAGGTCAAATGTTAGATAATCGATGGGCAGTACCATACAACCCTTATTTAAGTGCAAAATCTGATTGTCATATTAACGTTGAAGTTTGTTCTTCTATTAAAACAGTAAACCATTTGTATAAATATGTATATAAAGGATTGATCGGATTAATTTTTTTATTGACAAAAATAAAACGAATACAGATATGGACGAAATTTCGGCTTACAAATCAGTTAGGTGGATATCTCCCCCTAAAGATATGTAAAGAATTTTTTCTTTTAATTTATCAGAATGTATCATAATGTTTACGCTTTGCAACTACATATTGAAAATCATCAACAAATAACATATAATAATAAAGATAATTTGTCTAATATTATTGGAAATGAATCTACGAGAAGAACAATGTTAACTGAATTCTTTTGGATGAATGCATCTAATGAGTTTGTCCGAACATTATTATATTGAAATTTTCCAACTCATTTTGTGTGGAATCCAAGTTCAAAAATTTGGACACCTAGAAAGCAGCACACTGTTATTGGAAGAATCGTCACAATTCATCCATCTAAGGGAGAACATTATTTCCTTCGTATTTTTCTTAATCATATCAAAGGTCCAACATCATTTAATAGTTCACGAACTTCAAATGGAAAAACTGTCACTACATATCAAGAAACAACACTTTTACTTGGCCTCCTAATTGGTGATAATCACTGTGAAGAATCTGAAACTATTTTGTAAGAAATGCCTACTTCATTAAGAAGTCTATTTGCTACACTTTTACTGCTTTGTAGTCTTACCGATCTAAAACTATTATGGAATAAATTTAAATCCTATATGATTGATGATTATGTCCATCAAAATAAATCTGTTCAAGATGCTGAAATGAAATGTCTACAAGACATTAATTCTATATTAGAATAATCAGGTAAAACTATAAATGATTATACAATAGTTCCATTTTTTTTAAGTATGAACAAAATTGAAAAACTGACGAGAATGATTGCAGAAGAAACAATCAATATTGGCACTGAACTGCAACTTCCTTCTATAGAAACATTAAATAAAGAACAACGATTTGCATGTGATAAGAAGTCAAAATTTTATTGTTTAGCAACTGTATCATCTGGCGTTGATGCATCTCTATTGCCTGGAGGACGCAAGGCTTATTCAAGATTTAAAATCCCTTTAGAAACTATTGGTGAAATAAGTTGTTCTGTTAGCAAACAATCAGCTTTAAGAAATTTGTTGAAAATGTCTAGATTATTCATTTGGGANATGCATCTCTATTGCCTGGAGGACGCAAGGCTTATTCAAGATTTAAAATCCCTTTAGAAACTATTGGTGAAATAAATTGTTCTGTTAGCAAACAATCAGCTTTAGGAAGTTTGTTAAACATGTCTAGGTTAATAATTTGGGATGAAACACCTATGGTAAATCGATTGCTATTGAAACTGTAGATCAATTGCTTAGAGATATTACTGATACTAATTTACCTTTTGGTGGGAAAGTCATAGTTTTTGGAGGAGATTTTCGTCAAGTTTTACCGATCGTATCGAAAGGAAAAAAAAAAAGATATAATGAAAGCTAGCTTGGTTTTTTTTCAGATTTATGGCCTTCATATATACATTTACCATTGGTTCAAAATATGAGAGCAAAGTTAGATCCTACATTTTGTGAATACTTAATTAGGATTGGAGATGGAACTAAGAAAAAACAGACTTGTAAATGTATTAAGCTTCATAATAGTATAATTCTACCTTTTGAAAATGAATCTTTAAAAAAATTAATATATCATGTTTTTTCAAACATAAACGCCTATGCTAACAATTTACATCTTATGGCAAATCGAGTTATTCTTACACTAACAAACGAATGTGTTGACCATATTAACAAAATCTTACTCGAACAAATTACAAGTGAAATTTTCACATATTATAGTTTTGATGAAACAATTGACACATCAGAACAAAGTTTACAAGAAGATTTTTTTGAATACATTGACACCAAATGTTATTCCACCACACGAATTAAATTTTAAAGTAAATTGTACTATAATGTAATTGCGAAATATCAATCCTTCTGAAAGTTTATGTAATGGAACACGCCTCACTTGTCGAAAATTCCAAAAAAATGTAATTCTTGCTGAAATCACAATCGACGAATATCAAGGAAAAATTGTTTTCTTACCAAGGATTCCTTTTATACCACTTAAAAATGATCGGAATTCAATTTCATTCAAAAGAACTCAAATTCCAATTAGATCATGTTTTGCAATTTTTGTTGGTTTATATCTTCCTGAACCTGTTTTTTTGTCATGGTCAGTTATATGTAGCACTATCAAGAGCAAAAACAAGTGTCTTTAAAAGTTATACAAAAACCATCATTGATAGACAATTCTCGTGACAAATGTACTAAATACCTTGTCTATAAAGAAATCCTTTCGTTTATACATTCATAAACTTGAATGTTTTGTAAGTACATTTGTAAATTTTGGACATATTATTATAATTCATTATCATACAACACTTCTCTTATTTTTTAATTTACGATTTAAATATTTTTGCTTTTGCTATTCAAATTTTTGCAGGTTTGTCTATCACTTAAATGGTATTCTTCATGGATACATTGTAAAAAACATTTTCTTTCTTCTGTGTTTGTGGGACACTGGGACTTTACTATTAATCTAGTCAACTGTGTTTAGTAAAGAGTTCTTCAATTGCTTTAGTTTTGCATTGCGAATTGGTTGAGAAAGGATTGTTTGGTAATAATTACATGTACCCTTTTGTTCTCAATGCATGCGACCAGTTGTGCGTGTTGAGAGAAGGGGAAATGGTAGATGCCCATGTGATTAAAAATGGATATGTGATGGATTTGTATGTGGTCAATATATGGGATTTGTGGGAGAATTAGGGATGTTAGAAAGGTGTTTGATAAAAGTTTTCACTGGGACTTGGGTTTCTTGGACTTATTTGATTGAAGGGTACGTGGATAATGGGTTATGACAGGAAGGGGTTAAGGTGTTCTTTAATATGTGTGAAGCAGATTATCGAGCCCAAGAGAAGCCGATTGCTGTCGTGATTTCTGTGTGTGCTAAATTGGGGGATTTGAGCTTGGGGAGGAAGTTGCATGAGTATATATGCAATCAAGGGGTAAATTTTGTCATTTCTCTTATGTTTTTGACCTTTTTCACTACTACAAAAAGGTTCCTACTGTGTTATTTTTGCAAGCTGGTTAAAGCAGAAGAATGCGGGCACTTCATTTTTGAAGGATTGCTAGGAGTGGGATTATCTTCACATTTCAATTTGTAATAGAGATGTGAGCTGACAGAACCAGTGAATGGGTGACCTTGTGTTCCCATTATCAGTGAACAAACTCTTCCAAAGTTCTTGCAATTGAGGCGACTGGAGAATGCGATAACTAGAAATAGTAATACCAGGCTTAAAATTTTATCTGGCCTCGCAAATTCTGCACTTTCTCAGGTGAATGTCGTATCTGATAAAATTCAACTAAACAGAATTGAGTGGATTATGAATTTTGGTTTGAGTTTGTCGAATCAATATTTTTGTTTATGCTTTCCAAGTTCATAAGTATGAACCCTGAGGGGTTGCTCAATTGGTCAGACCTTGAGTTTGTTGTCACCAGTTCGAATCCCCTCAGGGCTACTGAGGTGAGCACCGGCTGTAAACTTCAGGGTCCCATGAGATTAGTCGAGGAGCGCGTAAGCTGGCCCAAACATCCACGGTTATAAAAAAGAAAAAAGTTCATAAGTATGGATTAAAGTGAGAACTGAAACATTTCATGTGTTTTTGTCCAGCTAAAGTTGAAACAAAGATTTCTAGAAGTACTCTCGAAAGCTTTTCATAAGTGTAATGTGTGCCCCCTATTTTCTAATAGGTTGCTACTCCAAGTCAGTCCAACGAGCAAGTTAATTCACTATGTTGATGTTAACACAATGACTCAATAAATTTAAGTGTACTTAACTGCATGAGGGTAAATAATTAATTTATTCAAATCATAAGGGGTATATTAGGTCAGGTAATAAGCACCCCATAGGTGTGAGTGATTGAGCATTGAAAATCACTGCAATTATAGCAGCAGCAAAAGAAAATGTTAATAATTTAAAAAAATTAGGGTACAAGACTAATAAAAGCTCCTATGAAGGAAGAATAGAGAAAGGAGAAAGGAACAGAGCCTTGGTAGACACGGACAATTGGAAATTTCAAGATAAGTTTGAGTTTAGAATGGATTCACAAGAATATTTTTATTTTTTATTTTTTTTTCAATGGGATTAGTTTTTGGTTTTCAATTTACTTATGAATTTCTAGGAAGTACAATGAATCACGTGGATTTCACAGTTTTTCAGCACAGGTTGTCCCCCTCTGGTGCCATGTCAATCAATTTATCTCAAGAACAAATTTTTCTCTACTGTCATGCATTGAAACCTTAGTTTTTGTGATTAGTGTAAAGCCGTTGGTATTTTTCTCGTAAGGTAAATAGTTCGGTATAAATACTTGAAAGTGGCTAGGGTTATAATTTTATTTTACCCATAGACAAATGAGAAATATATTCGAATAGAAAACTAGATGAGATAATATTTAACAAGTATGGAGATTGGTGGAAAGTGCGCCTTTATCTTATGTAGTTTTTCATTAACACAATGAAATTCTTATAGACTGTCATACTTCTACGTCTATATTGATTGATATGGTTGCTTTCCATCACTTAGGAAATTGTTTGGTATATGAGGCTTGACTTGGGAAAAATTCACATCAATGTTGAGGGGAAAAAAATTATTTAGGGTTTCTAGATCATTTAAGCTCTCTTTTTCTCAAATTCATAGTAACAACTCTTTTTAAAATTGTCTTTCCTATAAGTCTGTACTTCGTTTACGTTCATCTAGCTCGCAAGCTTAAGTTTTCGTTTGATTTTTGCTTTTAATGCTTCCATAAGGATTAGAGGAAATTGTTGTGGATATATTTCAAGATTACTTGGTTGATTTGGGAATATTTACAGTTCTCTTCTTGTGTGTATTTCTAGACTCATATACTGATTTCAGCTACATAATTTAAAATGACGTCCAACTGAGCTTAAACTTGGTTCATGTGTGAAATGACTCACACCGACTTCAATGTGAACTTTTTTTCATTCGGTTTAGTTTGATTATATATGAAAATCATCTCTATTGAGTAATTGGTATTGTAGTTCAAATTTTATAAATATCTTCTTTCTCCATGAATCTTTTGGATTGGAGGAGCAATGTATTGCAGTTGATATTTTGTAAAAAAATCTTTCTCAATGTATAGTTTGTATTTGAGAAGTAAATACAAAATAGAGCAATTCCCTGCAAAAAAAAAAAAAATGAATGTTTTTTCTAGAATTAATCTAGAATTAAATTAATACTTTTTAAATGAATAAGATGTTTTTTAATTATGTATTTAGTTTTGGTGAAAATGTAATCAAGTAAATTTCATGAAGTAGAATAATGGAATGTTTATTTGCGACTGAAAAAAGCCCCGAGGGATACAGAGGAAGACACCTCTGGGTTTTTTGATGAAGAGGAATTTGTTGGAAGTGGAAATGGAGGGCATTCAGCAGAGGAGAAACTTAAACGCAGCTTGTTTAGTGATGATGAGGGTATATTTCATTCAAATTGTCCTTCATTGTTAGTATTTTCTGTTTGCTAATAATTTGTCTTAATCCTTCTGAAATACTTAGAACAACCACTCTAGCCAAGGAGGATGAACAGCTTGAAGAAGATGATGCAAACATTGGGGAAGAGGATGAAATGGCCGATTTCATTTTTGATGAAGAAGAAGTCGATGAACATGGAGTCCGAGATTTTGTTTTGAATGGGTTTATGTAAATTATTGTTAGCAATGTAAATTAAAAAAAGAATTGGTCACTCTGCGGAGTACAGAGTTTTTTTTTTGCCCCAAAATCAAAATGGTTAAAAATAAGTGTGTGTAAATTTTGTTAATGTTATTTTTAAATGGATTATGGGCGTAGATTATTGGTAGTAATGCAAGTTTTAAAAATAAAAATAAAAAAATCGGTCGCTCCGCACGCGGAGTGAAAACTTCGGAATGTGCGGAGTTTGAACTCTGCACAAACTCTGAAACAAGTGCGAAGTTTTCAGAGAGTCTACACTTCAAACTCCGCAATGTGCGGAGAGTGACACTCCGCGCTGTACCACTCCGCACCTGTGTGGAGTATTTTCTCCGCACAGTGCCTAGGAGTAAAACTTTGTGTCTTCACACACAAACTAAAACTCAGAAACTAAACGCTTGCAAATAGTACAAACAAATCCATACTTTAATTATCAAAACAAGTCCATCACTCAATACCCAACAAGTTTTGTGGGGATTGCCATGGGAGACTTAGCAAGACACAATGAAGAAATACTTTGAACAATTTGGTCAGATTTTGAAGGCAGTCGTCATCACTCTCAAAACTACTGGAAGATCTAAAGGCTATGGATTTGTATATTCTTTTCTCCTTCAATTCTATCAATTAGATTTCAAGGAATTGATTAATTTTAACTTAATTAATAAGGTCACTTTTGCTGAACCGGAAGCGGACTAATTAGCTCTGCACATTTGCAGAGCATTTCTCCGCACTGCGGAGAAATGTTCCACACACTTGCGGAACTTGCTCAGGAGCACAGTGTGGAGTATGCAATCGTTTCTTTTCTTCCCAGCCTTTATTACATACAAAAATCGCTTCCACTTTGTATTCTAATTGTAGAATGATATGTTGCCACAATTAAAAATAAAATAGTATATAATGTAAGATTCAAGAAGATGATTTCCAAGTTTATACACTTTACATACATCCAGATATCTTCATTTAGATATTTATTTACAAAAATCTCTAGAACTTTGAGTCACATATACATCTATGAGCCAGATATACATCTATAAAAAAATCACTGCACGTTTCTCTCTACTTCAGCCAAGTGTACGATTTAAATTGCAAACAACTATTTTTCATCTTCTATAAATAGCTTCACCATTAACCTTACAATTATTATTATCATTTCCATCTTCAGTTATACTATCAACACTTTCAAAACTTTACTGGTATTGCTACTCTTTATTCTATTTCAATACTGAAAGATATCAACCATGGCAACAAATCATAAACCCATTCCCCAAATTTCTACATCTGAGAAGAATCAATCTGCCAAAGTCATAGTTGCATGGAAGCAACCACCAAAAACTGCTCGAAATACTACTAGCAGATACCAAAATATTCTTCTAATGGATTTACAGGTAAATCTATTTATGTAACGTTTATTTTGCTAATATCTCCATTTGATTTCCATGTCTTCAGGGTAATAAAGTGACAGCTATTCTCTACGATGCAAATATTACAGCTCTTACAGATGAGCTAAAACTTGGGAAAACATACTTGATATCAAATGCAACGGTAAAAAACAACAAAAACGAATTCAAATGATCTCTTCAAAACAAGATCTGGAGCATCTCAAGGAAAACAAAAATAGAAGAAGTTCATGAAGATAATTTGAATTTTGCTTTCTCAAAATACGAGCTCACACCATTTACAAAATTGGAAGAATACATGGATACTAATATAGATATAAGTAAAATTCTAAATTAGCCAATATAATTCTAATTCATATTTCATAGTCGTCATTTTCATCTTTATTATATACATAACAACATAACTTCCATGTATTTATTATAGTATTATGGGTGTTGCTGTAGAACTTCGTCAAAAAAGGATTATCCAGACACATTTCAGGATAGGATCATGTCTTCAAAATGTTATACTTATAGATAAACATTTCCAAACGGTCGTGCTAACCAAGTGGGAAACATTTGTAGACAGAGAATGTGTTAGAATAAGTGAAAACCTTCTAAACAAACCTATCATATGGGCAACTAATCTAAAAGTTTCTTCATATAATGGTGGTACATATAATACAAACAAAATATTAGTATTTATATGTTATTTAATAAGAAAACTAATCATATCATTGTTTATAGGTATCACACTTTCTACTAAAGTGAACATCACTTTCTTTATTAATGCAAAAAATGTTGCAGTTGAAGATTACAGAGAATGGTTATAACTAAATAATTTAATTCAATTTTTCTAACTTCATAATTTATTTACTACTGAGTTTTATACTTAATTGTTTAATTTCTCCATTGTAGGGTTATCACTAACAAAGAAAAACTTGATGAAAGTAAACCATATGTTGAAGTCACAATACCAAAAATCTCACCTCCAGATGAGACAAAATTCACGTCTATTGCTGATTTGCACGGAGTTTACTTGGGGGTAATTTCTCACCTTTTATTAAAATATATATATTTATACATTTGTACATGTTATGAAACCTATAACTTCTCTAATATTTTTCTAATTATATAAATACATTTACACACAGAAAAACTTCAATTGGGTGAAAGCTCAATGGAAAATTACGTCCATGAAGCAAAGATTTTGGTATTTAGCTTACAGTAATTGTAAGAAAACATTCAATGGAGATTTAGGTCAAATTCATAAATGTCGTTTTTGCAAGTTTGAACATGCTAAAGCAATACCAAGTTAATAACATATTTAATAGTTATTAAAATTAATATTTTATTAAAAAAATACATATAGTATATAATTCTATTAACTTCTTTATACAGAGCAAATGTTTTCGTATACCTTCAAGATGAATCACGAGGATTGGATGTAAGTATGATAGGTGAAATGACAGAAACATTATTGGAAGCTAATGCTACAGACATAATCAATCATATTGAGAAGGTGAAACTTAAATACTACTAATCTCTTAACAACTTTCTTCTTAATAATTTTTTCCTTATACTAAACTATATAATTCAAATACAGGATTCCAATGCAGCAATCACTAACGTGATAACCACCGAGAATGAAGAAGAACAACTTTTCTACTTGAAAGTAACTCCAAAGAGACATAACCTACCAGAATACAGATACGAAATCATATTCTCTTCTTCAACTATAAGTTCTTCGAACACAAACACACTCATGGAATTCGATTCTCTTGCAACCAGTAATACCGTTAATTCAAAAACGATAACAAATGATAATCCAACCAAATGAACTACAAAAGGCAAACGAAAGAAAGCTTTGTTTCAAATTCCAGACAACAAAGTTTAAACTAGTTTGAAAAAGAAAATGAAAACTGATGATATTGCTGAACAAAATCCAATCTGAAAAGATACAAGTTTGTTTTTGGCAGAAGACAAGAGACAACAGAAGAATGTCGTCTTTTGTTTCATATGTCACTTGTAAAATTGGGAACATGTTAAGTCTATTTTGATGTAGTTGTTGTCTATGTTATTATCAATAAAAATAGTCTTCTCTTTTACATACTATTTATACATTACACATATTTAATCTCATCCATTATACTTTTATTAAAAATAGAATTATTTAACAAATTGTTTTAAATATTTTAACAAATTTTAATTTTAAATTAAAACAAACTTAAAAATAATTGTTTTTTTATCGATTAAAAAAATTGTGTATATATAATATATAAAATTAAATAAAAAATAAATTATACGGAGTTCACGCTCCGCATCTGCGGAGCGAACGCTCTGCATTTCTACATAGCGTACTCCGCAAAAATGCCCACACTCTGCATTATGCAGAGCTCTCTCCACATCTGCGAAGCGCGAGCTCCGGATAATATGGAGCTCTCGCTCCACACTCGGCATTATGCAGAGTGAGCTTCGTATTATGCGGAAGTCGTGCTCCGCATCTAAGGACCATTTGTTCCAAAAAATATTCATTTTACACTTCCTAAATTACTCATTTTTTAAAGAAATAAGATAAATTAATATAATCATAATTACAAAAATATTTTTTATTATATTTAAGCAATAATATAATACTACTTAAATAATAACTACAATATCCCCTACTTAA
Organism: Fraxinus floribunda; assembly: GCA_903798395.1. Lineage (NCBI taxonomy): Eukaryota > Viridiplantae > Streptophyta > Magnoliopsida > Lamiales > Oleaceae > Fraxinus > Fraxinus floribunda. The sequence goes on along the minus strand of CAIGRS010205737.1, from coordinate 5,405 downwards.
AACAATCATAATTTCATAAAATTTATTTAAACTCAACAAAAATAAAATTTTTGTTTAATATAAAATTGTTTTTAATTAAATAAATATTTAATACTTTATTATATTATATTAATAAAATATATAATCTATCTTCTCCACAACTTTACCCTTTACCAACTCTCTTCCTATTCAACCCTATTTCTCTCTATTTCACTCTACAAAAGACAACTCACTCTCTCTACAAATCACTACCACCATCTCAACAAAGGAAAGATTTTTATACCCAAATCTCACAAACACTCGGCACTCACCATATGTCCACACATTGGCGAACACCCGTGTGCGGTAGCGGATACCAACTGCAGTCTACACCACGCAGACACCAACCGGTTTCCTCCCGGTGTGGACACCTGTGTCCACAACGGACATGGTGACACGGTGTCCGTTAACGACACCGTGGTGTCCGTGCAAAGCACACCGTGCTGACACCAACTGCTGTTCGCACGGTGCGGACACCGGTGGCCGCAACGGACATTGTGTCCTTGCCTGTATTTTTTTTTTCATTCTCTTCATTCAACAGCCATTCCAGTTTGCTGAATGTATTGTTGCTAGGCTTTATGCTAGTGACAAAAAATTTGAATTTCATATTGAAAAATCCTTTTATAAAACTTTCAATTACATATCAGACAATGATTCATCTATAGTTATTTGTTATTTGAGTAACAATGTCAACTTCATATATACTTCTGAATCGTTTTTCTCGAATGGTTTTAGTATTAAAAGATGCATGTACTTTGTAGTTTAGAATTGGCTAAAACAAGATTGTCCAAATAGGATTACTACTTTGTAAACGAATAAGCTAATCTGAAACTTCTTAGATTATTCCTATGGTGGTCATTAGTTTATGCGCCTTTCTTTTTTTAAAGAGTTTCTTGTTGTCACATTTCATAAGAAATTACTTATTTCTTTACATCTTTTACATGTGAGATTAAATTGTACCATGATAACTATACATTTTTAAAAACAAAATTTTATTTCACTTCTAGAGATGTCTTTGGCACATATAACACCCCCTCCCCCCAAGCATTGTTTTTCTACTACAATTAGTCAATATCCAAGTCATCAATATGTTAAAGATTTCTTACAACTTCACAGTGATAATGACCAATCTGCCTTAATGTGCACTCATTTTTATATGTCATTTATTCATAGAGGAGAAGAAGAACAGCAATTTAGTAGCAAACTGGTTCATGAATTTATAATGAGATTTGTCAATTCACAGAAAAACAATGAAGTATGGGTAAAATTAGATGATTATTTAGTTCACTTCAGTCTGTAATAATTTTATCTCATTACCGGTTTACCTTGTCATGACATTACTATGACTCTAAACTCGAACAATGATAGGCTTCGAAACAAGTACTTTAACGGTACAAAAAGAATCACTATGTGAGTGTTTTCCGAAAGATTTTGTCTATGTGAACATCAACAAGATAAATTCAAACTTGGACTGGTAATGTTAGTAGAGTATATTTTAAAATCTATCGGGAGAAACATTGACTCTAGAAGACGAATTGGAGACATCATGGTACACAACTCTTTCATTACCCTAAGATAATCCCCATAACATACTAGATCGTATTGTAAATAGAGAAATAAACAATATAACACAAGCAATTCCAGTAGTTGAAGATGACACTGATAACTTTCCAATTGGTCATGATGTTCCAACGGCACATGCTTAAGTTGAAACTGGTCCATGTTCTGTTTCCATTAATGCTAACTATGTGACTAGAGAGGAAATGGAACAACTGATGAATAAATATAAGGAAGATATAGTGTCAGATATATGTAGGAAACGAGAAATCTAATGTGAAGCTATTCTCGCAAATCAAAAGGAGTTATTTGAACAACACCAAAAGTGGCAACAAGATCCGTATCAACATTTCTTCGAAAAACACCAACAATCACAAAAAGAATAGTATCAAACCATTCTATCTAGCATACAAGATTACATAGATTTCGGTTTTACTTTAGTGAAATGTTATATTGAATAAGAGAATACCAATATGCTAAAAAAAATGTCTGACTGTGAATCAAATATGGAAGCTGCTATAGCTTCCTTCCACCAGGATATTCCTCTCCATAAGAGTGTGGCTAATACAAAAGAACCATAACATACCTCTACAGCTTAACAACTTCAACATGTTCAACATTTAACACAACTTTCACCACAAAAGAAAAAAGGTAAAGCAAAAGCTGTACAGTTTTCGAGTTACCTCTTAGAAGATTACCTTATGGAAAGATATCAAACAATCAGAGATTGGATAGCACAAAATCCACCCGGGTAACAAATTTAAACTTTATCATACTAACTTTAATATTATAAATTCTATTATTTATTTACTAACAAGTTTAATTATATTCTACAGTATACATTGGGAAGTTGGAAATAGCAACACATATGGAAGAGATGTGTTGAAAAATTTATTGGATACAAGAAAATATATCAATATTGCGGTTAGTCCAACCAAATTTATTCACAGTTATAAATTCTTTTCCATATTCAGTATATCTAACTTACACTTATCTATTGTATCAGCATATCGACCTGGAATTACGATTACTTAGACGATTAATGATGGTTGCACCTTCCTCTCTAAAGGATATGCAATTATGGACTTCGAATTTCACCGTGATTGTGTTAATCATCACATGCGGACAGTAGACAAACTCCGAAGAAATACCTGAGGGCGTATAGACATCTCTCTTTTAGAAAGATACGTGAATGGCGACCTCCCAATTGCTGGTCGTCCATGGATACAGTGCAACTACTTATTAATTCTAAGTTCATATCCAGACAACAATTGGTATCTTTTTCTTGTCAATCTTCATGAATGGAAATTTCAAGTATATGATTGCAGCAATCATGTCCATACACCAGATGAAATAAGAACACATGCAATCATAGCATTTAATTATGTTCATGTATTATTGTACTCTCCAACATCTTTATCCAGCAGACCATATCTCAGAAAATACAAAAACAAGAAGATGACATTTGAAATCATACCTTATTTACCTTGTGCAAAAAATAGGTACACATTCAAATACTATTTACTGTCACAATTATTTCTCTATTTGATTTAATTTTATATCTATAAATACTACTTTCATCTAACATAATGTTTTTTTCATGTAGGCCCAGCTGCCCAATATTTATGCTCAAATTCATATAATGCTTTGTTTCGCGATATCCATTAGAAACAGTTTCACCAAGCAGGATAAATATATACTGACGAAAGATTACAGTTGACCTTTGTTTTAATGAGTATTTTTTACATGCCTGATGATCTTAATATTTTTAACAATTCAACCAAGGTATTTATAAAATATTACGATATCTCTATTTAATTTAATTTCACATCTATAATACTATTTTCATCATCTAAAAGGATTTTTTTCTTTTACATGCCAAACTACTTATTATTGATACTCAAATTTATATAATGTTTTGTTTTGGAGATAATTGAAGACTTCTTAGCACACAAGCTGGATAAATATAGATGGAATCAATTTGTGGGACATGGAGCTTATGGGATTATTTGGTGAGATTCAAGAAAATCTTTATTACTTTCTTGAATTCAAGCTCAATGGTTTTATTTGTTTTACTTGATAGTTGAAATGAAATGTATTTATTTTCGTGTCTATGAAGGGCAATGATTTGAATTTCACTATGAGATTTAGGGAAATTTGATGGTTGTTTTAGGTACATTAATAAACAGGGAATTATATTTTTTGGATTAAGTTGTTGCAAAATTTATAGAAATGTTAATGATTTTAGTCAAAACCATTGAAACTCGCATGCTTCCTCTCCCGGCCTTGAGTCTATCCCTGACCTCCTTTGTGACCTTCAGCTGCCCCTTCTTCTTGTCCCTTTTCGCCCATATTTCACTACATTGTTCGACAATCTGGCACCCTATTTGTGTCACCTCGTTTTGGGTGATTCCTTCGTGGTTATGATTTGGGTTTGATTTGAGCCTTGTACAATCCATTCTGGTGCCAATTCCATTATTAAAAGGGAAGTTGATTTCTTGCTTTGATTTATAGTGTTCATTCTCTAATTATCAATGATATTGCTTAACTTGTGTTTTGATTATTAATTGAAGGTTAATTTATTTCCACTGAGCCATCTTTCGGTTTCTTTGAAATTACAACTTTAACAATTTTGCTTTTGTTCACTCCTCTATGCTCCACCATCTGTTTGGCAAAGCGGCATTTTTCCTTGTTGATTGATTCACCAATGAATTTATCGTAATGGTTGCATAATTTATCTTGATTAAATGGCTTTGCTGATGTTTTCCCTCGTATGTCTGTTTTATTGATTTGTGTTGGGGTAACATCAAATGATTCGTAAAAGATAGAGAACAACCGGATACTATGATTAATTTGGACGCAGGCATCAGCTCCTGGAACCTTCAGACAGGCGCCAAGTACTTCTGCCACAAGACGTGCTCCTCCCCTCCCCACGGTCTGGTCTCCGTTGCTGGCCGATTCATGGCCTCCTCCTAACTCCTGGAACCCAAGTCTTCCTCTTCCAGCTCCATCTTCTACTGGTCCAGGAATAAGGTAAGATCATCCACCCACATGTCTTAAATAGTATCAAGTTAAAACTATATATGGATGAAGTTAATGTGTTAAGATGTGAAAGAAAATTAAGTGGAAATTGTCGTTTTATGGCAACCTAAATGCATCCTGTATGAATTAAAAATAATTTTAAAAACACTTAATAATTGTTTGAAAGGTTTAGTGAATTTGAGACTTGTCCAATTATAACATTTGATTCTTACTAAACTTTGGAAGCATCGAGAGCTTCTTTTGGAGTTGCCCTAAGTCTGCTTGCCTATTCCCCAAATTCTAATTCAGTTCTTGCTTCATTTTGTTCTTTAAATTGATTATTTTGATGAATATTCTAAAGGGAACACCCATAACATTCTAATTAGGAACTTTTGATGTGAACTTGCCTGTTAGTATTGCTCGCCAAAATTTGAAATTTACCGTCAAAAGAAAAAAATCTTATTTCAAACAAAATGATTGAAACTTAATTCAACAATTGATTATTTTCTTACTTTGAATTTACAGCCTGAGGCTAAACTCAAGAGCTTCCCTGTTGAACCCATAAAGCCACTTGTCTCGAAGAAACTTGTATTGTGGGAGGAGTTATTTCAGGCAATATATACTTATGGGAAGTAAACTGAATATTTCACTTTCTGATTTGTTACTTTCTGATTATAGTAGTGATTGTCATAATATGTGTTAACACATTAAAAATGCAGCCCAAGTTTAAAGGTCCAACGAGCACAGCCTAATAAGTCCAACATGAAGGCCTAACGGAGGCCCAGAAACAAGGAAACATCATCGCCCAA
>CAIGRS010205731.1:0-10682 GCA_903798395.1 Fraxinus floribunda | reverse complement strand
AATAAAGTCAAACGTGAACAAAAAATCCAAAATTTTAAAATTTTTCGGGTGGAAAATTATATGAATTAAACACACTTAATTAACAATTCCTTGAAAAACAAGTTTTAGGCAATTATGTTCCCTGAAATTCATTTTCTTTCCACCTATTTTCCATCATTACTATCAAACGGATCCTTAATGAAAATTAAAATAAAGAGGAAAAAGACTGGACGAGATGAGCAAAAATAAAAAAAAATAAAAAAAAAATGCTCCTCCCAGCCATGAGAAAACCCAACCAAGAAAACAAGAGAAGAATTCTAGGAAAGAGATTCTAATACCATGTTAAATATAAACAATAATATTCAATAAGACTCGATGCCCCTCTATGTGAGAGGTTCTCTCATTATATAGAACCAAAAATATAACTAAATGTGGTAAAAACAATATATCTATATATGGTACAATTATAATGATAATATAATCGTAATCTTCGACAATCTCGATAATGTTATTCATTCTCATTGACAAAATTATCTTCCTATTCCTATTATATTTGATTTTTATTCATTATTCAAGCTATAAAATTTGGTTTACGATGGAAGGATTGCAAGCTTTTTTAAGAATTCTATGAATTATATCATTACATTTTGCAATTTCTAAAAAATGAAGATTAACGTCACTTCTCACTTTTCACTTTTCACTTTTCATTTTTCAATAATTATAGATATGAAGAATCAGAACAAGACGAAAAGATATTTCATCAAGAACAAAAAAAAAATGATTGTACCACTAAAAACGCGTTTAACAATTTCATACAAAATTGAAGGTATGATTAATGAATTATTCTAGATTAGTAAATTTAAATATTGACTATAAAATAATTGTGCATGAATGACCAACATTTAGTTGATCGAGTAGTTAGATTTGTATTACATAATTTAAAATATTAAAATAAATTTTTTTTCTTATTTCATAATATGACAATATCCTACTTTTATCGGTCGATGCCATTTGCTAAGACTAGAATACCGAATGAATTCAATTTTCCGTTTCTTCCCAATTGAAAGAATGTGTTTTATTTTTTTTATTTGATACCCAGATTTCCCAGCTTAACCAGATTAATTCATGGACCACCAGTCACCGACCCCTTAGTAACTGACGGAGGTAAACGAATTAAAAGAATGTGTTTCTTTGGATGTTAAGTAGGTAGCCTCGGATTCAGAATTACTCAAATCATAACATCTCATGATTTGAGTGGTTCGAGCTCCATTATTAACGAATTAAAGATAATTATTGAGCTGTAAGCTGTTGACCTAATTTCTGTTACTCAGCTAGACAAAGGCACTCTAGTGTGTGACATTCTTAATTAATCAATAATGATGTGTTTGGTGAATCAGGCTATTATTTGTGTAACAGTACTGCTTGGGACTGTAGGCCTGCTGTAAAGCGAGCCCAAAAACTCATTGCAAGGGATAGAATTTTGGGAAAAAATCATTTATCCTACTTTTACTTTACACTATTTCAAAACTAACAAAACAATTTTGGCATTTCAAAAATTGGATATTTTGACCTATACATACAGCTCCGGCGACCGTTCCGTCGACTATTTCGACGATTACTCCGATTCCGGTGACCATTGATGGTCACAGCTTACCTGTTGTATGGTCACAGTCCAGGTCATGGGTCACAAGTCACAACGTATTGTTATTTGTTTATAATGATTGATAACATGATAAGTCTCATATTTTTTTGTACGGTTATAGTCCATGTCACAAACTTCGTCCGCATTTGATGGTTAAATTGCAGTCTGAATATTAAATATGAACATGTAAATAGATAGGAGACTTTAGTGTTGTTTAATCATATCTTTTATTTGTTCAAAGTTGTTTGGATTTCAAATCATGATCGCTGATCAATATTTCAAGTCACAGCCCAGGTCACAAGGCACGTGTCACAAGTTCGCAACCCAGATCACAGCTCAGGTCATAAATCACAGGTCAGGTCATAACCATAGTCGCTCACACCAACACCAACTCACCGTGACATCCAGCAATCATCGCCACTACAAACCTGTCTACGTTCTTGTTCATGATAGATATGATGTTACATTATATGACATTTATTGCTATTTTTGCTTAAATGAGCAAAAATACAGCTTACTGTACAATTTCTCTATCAAAACCTCATCAAACAACGTAATACATCTTATTCAGTTATCATTCTTGCTCTAACATTATTTTTCGCTTTTATATATGGGACATTTATACATCTTTTTCCTTAAATTTTTTTTTATTATAAATTCTACCAAGCTTGATTGTTTTGCTTTTGCAGGTAAACAGTGTAATTTATCAAAAAAAAGTTAAGAATGTAGCCAAGGAAGATTGCCATGGAACCCAGTCTATAAATATGTAATGTGTTTCTAGTGGAAAAGACAGAAATTTGTAAAACAAATGAGGGTTAAAATGTAATTTGTAGTATGTTTTAAAGACTGTATAAGTAGCAAAATTATGCCCTAATCGTGTAACGAGAATTGTGTAAGAAATCTTGTGAAGAAAGAAAAACTCATGTTCTTCTCATTTCTCCATTTTCCTCATCTTCGTCTCTGTTTTTCCATAGGCATGAGGATCTATCGCAATTTACCGGTGGCGACCTTCCTCCGGTGACTGCAATTTCGGCAGAGAGAGAGGTTGGAGAGAGAATTGAGAGAAGTGAGAGAAAGAGATAGAGAGGAGGCGGGAAGAGAGAGAAAGAGGGAGATGGGAGTGGTAAATGATTTTTAGGGTTTATGGGGTGAAATTTGTATATATTATATTTAATATTATTATTATTATTTAATTAAAGATAAAAAAATCTGTATCTATATCTAAAACATCTGATTTTTGAACATTAAAACATGAAATCTGATTTTAGAACTTGGATCTCCAAAAGTAGGAAAATGTGTAATTTCCACTAGAATTGTAACCCACCTAAGTAATTTACGGGATTAGCACCCACAAGTCACATTTATTACCCTCCACTTATCGCAAGCGTGACAGCTGACAAGGCCGACAAGGCCAAAAGCAATTAAATGTAGATTGAAGAATTGATTCCTCTTGAGTGAAGTTTTTTAGTTCCACCGATGTTATAATCTTAGTATATGTGACGCTAACACATAGATTGAGATTATAACTTCAGTGGACCTACATAGCATTATTCATTTTTCTTTATAATTTCATTCGGCTACGTCTGGCAAAGCAATTAGAACATCTTTTGTGCCTATTTTATTACTTTATAATGTCTCAACTAATTTTGCGAAAAACAACCATGAAAAGACGTACAAGGAGAATCCCAAAACTAAAGACTGGATCACTTTTACAACAATCAATATAAGAATGTATTATTTTTGTGCTAGACGTTCTCTTGAATGTGGAGTACGTTGTGCTATTATAATTGTTTTATGACAACTTCTGAATATCGTTGAAATTACTTAAAAGAAAATCGTCGAAAAACTTCATTGCCATTAAGTTGTACATTTTGATTACAAACAAAAATGGCAAGCAATCACCCATCAAATTAAAGACACAATCCACAAACCAATTTCTAACTATAAAAGTGGAAGAAACAACACATATTTACTAGATTTTGTTTCATCTTTCATGCTTCTGATGTTGTTCCTTCTCATCTTCGTCCTCATCCTCGACTAGAACAACCATTTTACTCAAGGGACTCGGCCCAAGTTTTTTCCTTCTCAAAGCACTTCTTCTCCTAATAATTTCCATCTCATTCCTTCTTCTAACTTGCATCATTGCTTCTTCTTCAATGACAAATCTCCTCATTAGAACATCATCTGTCAAAGATTTTCCACGAAAAATTCTCCTTCCTTCTATGCTCATTCTTGCACTATGGGTTCTCTCTTGTGAGATGGCCGGAAAAGGGTTCGAAGAAGATCTTGGATAACTGTAACTTCTTCTTGGCGCAAAATCAGTTTGAAAAACTTCTTTGTAAGAAGAGATTGGTGCACATAAACATGCTCGAGTAAACGAAGTTGCCAATCTTACAGACTTGCATTTTCTTAGCTTCTGTTTGTTGGAATTTGCTGTCGAAATTTCTGTTGTTTTCGAATTTGTTTTCCAAGTAGAGCCATTTGTTGTAGAAATTTCAGCAGATTTTGGAAAGGGTCTCCACTGTGTGGCCATTTGCATTGCTCTTTGGTACCAAGGCTTCCTACAAGACCACACATGGATATAAGAACCTAATGTAGAACTTGCAACTTTCGGAAATATTAAAGATGTACTTAATAACGAGGAGCATGACGAGGTCCACAAGTATAGGCTAGGTACCAGCTAGTTGGACTGTCAAATTTCTCAAGATTCCATCAAAACTTGAACTTGATCTTAGCAAGTTTTAAACAAGCTTAACATTAACTTGGTTTAAGCCAAATCCAACAAATTTATAAATCGTTTATAAATTCATTCAAAGTCAAATATTAAATACTATTACACATCGAGGAATGCTTGGTGTATAGAAAATGTTTTTACAGAAAATTTACCTACACACACATCGGTGGGTCCCGTATCAATAAAAAAATGTCATAACATACACCCACCCATCCCGTCATTGTGTGTCTGTAAATTTTACAGAAGAAAATCCTCTGTACAAATGGAATTCTCCATTACGCATCATAGTTTTATAGGACTCACTAACAAAAGTTTAGTTGAAGGATTCCGGCCATTGAACTTGTAATAACTATAAAATATACTAAAAAATCTAAAGATATTTTATAAAATTCTTGAACTAACTAAACTAAAGCTTAGGTCTCAGAAACAAGTGCTAATTAATTATAATACATCACAAATTCACACTACAATAGTTGTTGTGTTGCACTTCGACAAAGCCATGCAGCAATATTTGTGCATCAACTATAAGCATATAGTCCAAAAGCTTAAGTTGCTAAAGGTGTGCCTTCTCCGATTTATTTTTCGATCAAAAGCCTGATAAGTTTGTGGGACGAGACTTGAATCCAATTATTTCATGATAATCGTGAGAGAGAGAGAGAGAGAGAGAGAGAGAGAGAGAGATGTTACGTACCTTGATTGTGAGTTGTTTGGATCTTGCATGAACAAAGCAGATGGTGATTGTGAGAGAGGTGGAGGAAGAGACTAAAGAAGCTCATTTGGATTTGGGTTAGAAGGAGAAAATGTTTGTTCAGTTGGCAATATAATTTTCTTTTCCTTTTCTCTCTTCTTTATTAGTTATACTTGCGCTCCTTTTGCTTTTGCAGGCACGATTCCTTCCTGATAATTTTAAATTCAAATTTCGATAGCAAAGTTAAGTTATGCTTTTAGCCAAAATCACCAAATTGACCCTCATACACTTGCCAATTCCCTTCTTTATCTAGCTTTCTCTTTCTTATCCTCAATAAGATTCGTATAACTTTCTGATGTGGAGTATCACTTGAACATGAGGGTGGTCGAGATTTATGATTCAAAAACTGACAGAAGTTGTAGACTCTATAAAATGTGTGATTGAAAATGAATTTGAGAAAAAATGAGTCTTAAAAAGAGGAGAAGCAATAAGGGACTTCGTAAGGAATTCTTTGAAGTAAACGTCCAAATCCATGGCTCATCATGAGTGTTACGGGGTTAGACTCTGCATCTCTTATCACCTACATCTTTAGATAAAGTAATTAAATAACTACCTATATCACTTTCTATAAATGAAGTATTAACTTATACTATATGTTGAAATTGGATAGTCGTGGTGCCAAGCATACCCTTTAAAGTACTTTAGATGCATCACATGCTATGATTGCTAGCATATGCAATGAGTTGGTACACTTATGTGTACTAAAAGCAGGCCTGAAATGATCATACAAGACGAAGTTTTACATGTTTTCAATTATGTCCCATACTCTGCATAAGTAAGACTAGCGATCACCGATTAATCAAGTCGAGTTTATCGAAAAATAAATTTGAAAGCAAGCTTGAAATAGTCGTTAAGTCATACCTTCAATAAACTAATAAGATTCTCGACCGTTAAACCGAATTCTAGTTATCATTCTAAGATTAAAATTTTCTTCTAGTTATAGTTCCAGGTTACATGTAAGTTATATTAATAGATAACAACATCACGATTAATTGTGTTAATTGTGTTCATTCCATAAGCCCAATAGCTGCTACAAATCCCGGAAGACAAGATTATTGCATATGCTGGATTAGGGATGGTCATCTGCCCAAAATAATGTAAAATTTCACGTTACAATGAAGTGTCCATTAGGCCTAAGATTATTAAGAGAAATGCATGCTTATTAGATATTCACGTGATTATAATAATTAGTGTTAAGAAATAAATTTTACATCGATTAAATACTGAAATATAAACCAATATATAAGAGTTTAGTTACCCCTATTAATAAGATTTACATTTTAAAATGAAATCTGTTAAATTCAAACGAGCAATTCAATCTGATTGAGATTCAAACGAAAATACGAATTTTGAGATTTGTCTGCTCAAACAAACCACCATATTGCGCAGCATGTTAAGAGCCACATAGGTTCTTTAGATTAAAGAGATAGTAAAAACTCTTTGTTTCTAATTCTCGTTTTATCTTACATTAAGTTCAAAGAGCTGGACGGGAAGGGGAATGTAGTTGCCTTCTGGTGGTTCTTTTAGGTGTCTGTTAAGGGAGGTATTGAGTTTAAATCGTTAGGACGCGAAAGAAAATTTTCATGTTCGACCTCGTATGCTTATGATATGGACTCCTTCTGCGTGAACCATGCTTGGGATTGAACCGAATCCCATTACCATGCTCAAGAGATTAATCAAAATATTTGTTTGAATACAAGCAATGATTTGATAAATCCAGAAGCCTATGATATGTATAGTGTGCTTTTTAATTGGAAAAAAAGAAAAAACAACATTATTTTGTCCCCGTCTCTCAGAGTTCTAAAGTGAGTTGTGAACGTGAGACAGGTCAACTTTATTCTGCCCCTAAATGTACAAATTATGAACTGAAAAGTGAAAAAGTGAAAAAAAAGTAATAAATAAAAGAACCCAGTTTTTTTCGGCAATAAATTTTTTACCAATAAAAATCTAAGTTAAACATCGTTTTATTTCAATAGATCCACGGGACCTTGGTTGACCTCAAAATTTTTTAGTGAAAATGCTAGTTCTTGTATATTTAAGTGAAGGGCAATTAGTATTTAACGTACTTACATTTCACTATTATTGTGAAAAATGTTATTATTTTTTATTTTTTGACATTTTCACATTTCATTGTTCGAAAAGTCATTTTCATCCATTTTTTCAATTAAAAGATGTAAAATGGCGAATACAGCATTCTATTTAAATAAAAGAAAAAGAAAAAACTAATTGCAACCATAGTTTCAAATTTTTAAAAAAAGTTCAAAAGAGTTCCAAATAATTTATTAAAAGGGTAATTAACACATAACATCTCTACTTTTCACTCTTATTGCGAAAAGCGTGCATATTGTTCATTTTTTTTGATATTTTTACTCTTAATTACACATTTAATTGCGTAAAACCATCATTTCTATCTATTTTCATTCAATTTCTCAATAAAAGTTGTGAAATGACGAATATACACTCCTATTTAAATAAAAAAATAAAATTATTTTTTTAAAATTTTTAAATTTTAACAATTTATTTTAGACTCGGTTGCAAGTTTTTTTTTTTTTTTTGAAAAAAATTTCTAATTTCTATTTTTTTAATAATTTGTTTGGGACTCGTTTGCACTTTTTAAAAAATGTGTAATTAAGGGTGAAAATATCAAAAGATGAAATGTATGGACGTTTTCACAATAATAATGAATGTATGGATTATGTGATAATTATCCTTTTACTAATTTATTTGCAACTCATTTACACTTTAAAAAATAATCGGGACTATAATTGCAATTAATTCTTTCATTTTCTTTTTGTTTTATTTAAATGGAATAGTATATTCGTCAATTCACAGCTTTTAATTGAGAAGATAAATGAAAATGACCCTTTTTTTTCAATTAAAATTGAAAGTGCCAAATAAATAAAAGATAATGATAAAATGTAATGACGTTATGTGCTAATTATTTTCAAGTGAAAAATGCTAATTTTTGTATGTTTAAGAGACCACAATCTTCACCTCACAGTCGCCGTTCGACCCCTAAATTATTCCTCATTTTCTTCTTCCCCTTCTTGGTGCGCTACAGTGCATTAATAAATAATTGGTGATGGTAAATAATTCAGAACGATAGCAAGGTATCGTTTACGAGTTACAAAGGACCAACTTGGCCATGAATTACGCAGCATCATTGAGTATGAAATGAAAGTTGATTAGCAAAACCCCATTAATTTAACATACTTGAATTAATTCAATTTCCATAATATATGTTAATGCATGGTGAGTTTAGTATTGAACTTGGAGTGATTATGAGATTTTAAGTAATTAAGTGCAGGGGCGGACCCAGACAATTTTCTTGTGGGGTCATTTAGTGTTAGGTTAAAAAGAAAAAAAAAGAAAATTAAGGGATAAAATTGAGTTTCTTATTCCACGAGGATCGAAACACGAAAGATGCAAAGCTAAGGGCTTAATTTGTAGAAGCAAGAAATTACATGACCAAATTATACAGCTAAAGGCTTAAAATGTCACATTGGTGCTTACATGAATGCTTGCAGGCACCAAAGTGTAACTAATAAATAGCATTATGCCCTCTGATTTGTGACATTGTCATTGTGTAACAAGCCACCAAGTTACTAAGTTACGTGACATATCGGCATGAAGTTTTGCATAGTATAAATCATGTGTTGTACCTTGAGTGACTAAATTAACGGTCATCACATATCATATCATATCATTTATAATGGTTATATATATATATTTTTTACAATAATGCTAAATGTGCATTCATTTCTTTACATCAAATTTGACACCTCCTTCGTTTTTTAAAAATTGTGGGTAGAATTTTTTTTTTTTAACTGTTCAATGATGTGTTATCACGTGACAGAATATAAATAATGATGTAAAAGATAATATTCGTGTAACATGATTGATAGTTTTAGGTGAAAAAGGGTCACCAAATGCACGTGCTAATGATTATGAATTATTCAGCTAGAAGGTACAATGATGTATCTTGTAAGAAAGGGGCCCAACATTTCATATCCATTGGACAGATTGCATTAATATACATTCATGAATCACGCATCAAGTTACCCATGAACACCATATTCTACACACTATATATACTATATCCTTTAAAGCATGATGGTTCCTCGAGTACTTAGAGTACAACGTCGATAGTTGGGGTCCTAACTTGTGATAATTCGGAGATACACTACATAACAACAGTGAACATTTGGTATTTTTATCTTGAAGCCAAAAGCCAGAGATTGTACGGAGAGGAGTTTACTTTCACTACCATGTGATATGAATTCAAATGATGTGTCTATCCATAAGCTTGGATGATCGTAGAATAAGAGGGTCCACCCCGCGAGTTGAAGGAGCAATCTATCTAATTTTTAGTGTACTCATTTTCCTTATGAAAATGAAATGAGGTCCCAGTTGACTCGAGAACAAAATTCCTTACAACTTGCACCAATAGCATCATAAACAATCGAAGATTTATTAAAATGCGGCCTCTAGCCTCGTTCCCTTCTTGGCCTCCTACCTACTCATGATCGTAGGTTCCTCAAACTGTTGTTATAGAGCTTCCTAATAGTCTTGTAGCTGGTTGACCAAACACTCAATGATGATCTCGGTCCGCTGAGACCAAATTGTTATAAAATAACTTCAATTAAGAATTAGCTAGGGACCTCATAAGTAAATTTCTCTTTAATTTATTTTGGGTTTATTAGCACAAAACGTCCATACATTTTAATTTTTTGCATTTTCGTCCTTATTTCAATGTTTCCTTATGGAAAACGTCATTTCATCCATCAGTTGTGAGTTTTATCGTGAAATGCTTACATGGACTCCCTTTTAATTTGAAACTCGAAGGGTAAAATGGTCAGACCACTTCACAAACCTCTTCTTCCCCCCCATCATCCAAGGGTCGTGCATATTTAGGAACAACAACAGCAAAGGGACTGAAACTTGGGGAGCTTCAGATTAACATCTAGGGCAACCTCCGCTAGGTACCCATCAATTAGCTTGGCTACCATAGTGATTGTTGTCAGTGATGGTGATCCCATTAGTTGGGCGTCATCAATCACCCGATCCATGACCAAGAAATGGTTATGATCCTTTGGACACAGTCCACATCATATAGAGTAATAAACAGGTTATTCTAAAAAAAGAAAAAAAAAAGATTTCGTTTAATGAAACGGCTGAAACCATTATTTGTCGCTAATCCCAGAATTGTGCATCAGAAGCTGAACTGTCAATCTATTTTCCCCCAAATTTGAATATGTGAAAAACGTCCATACATTACAAAATATTTTACGTAAAATATCCCAACGTTCAAACTATAGCCGTGTAAAACATCTCAAAGTTTAAAATGTTGTTGGGTAAAACATCCATACGTTTAGACATTTTTTGCACATACGTCCCCACGTTTCAAATATTTGTGGAAAATGTCCCCACTATATCCTGTAAGCTTCACTCATTCACAGCAATTGAAAGACCGTAATCAACCACAGCTAGGGGCGGGCATGGGTTAGGTGGGTCGAATTTTACCTTAACCCAAACCCAACCCAACATGATCGATTTGATCAAAATTTAACATAATCCAA
>CAIGRS010205729.1:0-15844 GCA_903798395.1 Fraxinus floribunda | reverse complement strand
TGCTTATGAGAGGCTTGAAAGTAAATTATTTGTTTTTACGTCCCTGTTGAATTGAATACCAATTGAAAATTAGAATCTTAACCAGGAGGCACGGTAATTGTGTTTATATAATTTAATAGCACGACGAAAGTCCAAAGCAACTCTAAAGTAGTGGGCTTTAAAGGATTGTGATTTTTGTGACCATCTGGTCTTACTATTTACTCAGTTGAACCGTGTTTCATAACTGATTGTTGTGTGATTTTTTATTTATTTATTTTTGGTTCAATGCACAGTATTTATGATGCAAAACACATATCTGACGGCAAAGCTATTTATTGTTTTTGGAAGAAAGCTTAAGCTGAACGATCATCAATTCTATTTTTTATTACCCCCTATGGATGACTGACATTGTTTGTCCTATTTCATAAATGGCGTAAATGGTTACTTACAGGTTCCTCAGAGAAACTAGGGAAGCATGCACTCCAATCCCAAGAATTCAAACGAGTCTCTTAGGTCAAAAATACTCCTTTCAAATTCTACATTATTGTCTGAATCTTGGTGGAAAAAAACTGGATACAGTTCCTTCCCAACAGTAATGATGCAAGGACATTTGTCAGATTCAATGTCATTGGAACTAGCTATGGACGGCCAATCACACTCTGAGGATGTCTTGAATGATGAAGATGCTGCTGCGGCCAAACAATCACGTTGTAGTATTCCTCCGTATCCAGGTGTCTGATTTTCCCATCATTAAGGAAGAAGTTTTCTATTCAATTTTATTTCTGAGAATTCTCTCTGGTTGCTGACATATTTTGTCATGATATTTGTCTCATTTTAAAGTTTAAATCAATAGAGTTTTATAATTTGACGTAGATTTAACCACATGCAATTTAGAAATGTCGTACTTCTTACTAAACTGTTCAACTTTACATCCTTTTCTTTTTGAAATCAACAGCAACATTTCTGAAAGTGATGGCTGTATTTTTAACTTTGAACTAGACATGATGCTTTAAAAGGTGCCAAAGAGATGTATAATGTTCTTTTGTTTACAGAGTGACCTCGTAGAATTGTTTGTATTTAGTTGAAAAAGTATAATCAATCATATTGAAACAAAAAACTGAGTTATGATGAATCATATTTTTGTCTAGGTATTGGATTATTTATAACTACGAACTATCGGCACCATCAATTGGTGGGATTTCTATATGATCAAATATTATGTAGATTGCCTGCTTGATATTGATTAATTGATCATCTTTCCACGAGGTAGGCATCCAAGTTGGTCACAAGCAACTCAGGCCTTGCCAAAATTTAAATTTTTTAACAATGCTTTCAAGTTTCTGTGACTGGACTCAACTGAAGGTGAGAAATGGCTGTGTAAATGAATACATGAATGGATAAAATTGTGTGCTTTGTGTTTGGATCTTGGAGTTGAGGTTTGTGTTTTGTTTTTTGATCTGATTTTGAATTGTTAAGTGGTAGAACTCAACTCGGTTTTAGTAGAGATTAATGAAAATTAATTGGATTTATGATAGGGATTTCAGTGAGTGATTTGCATGTCAATTTTAATTAATGATTTGAAGGATAAGCAGTGTAGGAGCGGACTCAATTAAGTTCAATACAGTTTGATTCTATCTTTTTTTCCCCTCACTACATGCATTTGTTTTTTTGTTGAATTTTTATTCCATATCTTGGTTTTGGATCTCTGAATTTGCCTCGTGCTTAAACTTCTTTTTTTCATCATGACCAGAAAACCCACAGCTCCTATAACTTGAATTACAATTGTGGATTCTATTTTTGTGCAAAGTGATAGCTGGCTTTCTACATTTAGCATGCGAGAATAGGTAGGGATGAATGTATTTTATGAAAACATACCCCTCAGGTTTGTACTGCCTGTATTGTCTTGGTCGGGGGCCAGAGGTTATATGATTATGGAATTTCAGTTTTAGTAATGATGGTCATGCTTAATAGCTGAAAAGTCCCCTTGTTATTTTTGGTTGAAGCTCTATGACAATTCCTTTAGTATTTTTTGGTTAAAGCTGTACTGCAACATAGGACGTGTTGTAAAATCATTTGCTGCTTCCAAAAGATTACAATGTTGTCTAGGTTGAAAGTTGAAACCGCCTGAACTTTGGGTAGATTCAAAACGATGTTTGTCCTTTTGGCGTGCCCTGGCAGTGTTTAAACCGTGTTTTATGTACATTTCATATAAGTAGGGAAAAAGACAAAAGAGTGCGCCGATGTACATTTGGAAATCAACTAATGTGTTCCTTAAGAGGCTGACTGTTAAACCTCATTTATGATGGTGTATCCCTTTGAATTAAGATTTTTATGTGTCAGAAACAGAAAAAACAGAAGGAACCAAGGTAACAGATAAATTAGTATTATATCATTAGTTATTTAATTAACTAAAAAAATTATATATAAACTAAGCAAACGTGCATTGCACGTTGCTTAAACCTAGTGAATTAAAATGTATTCACACTCATTGACAATTTTATCGTTTAACCCTATATTTGCCTTGTGTTTATGAACTACTTTTACTCACACATTTTCAAGACACACAAGTATTATTCTTATTCATTAATCTATCATTAATTTCTATCTATTTATAACTTAAATTATAACTATTGTCCGACCAAGCTCTAAAATAGGCACACGCATCAATCGGTTTTAGTTCGATCTGAATATTTTTTTTTTCTTTTCTTTATGATTCTATTTTCACAATTCCAATAAGAATTAATTTGATCAATTTTCAAGATATTTGAATCAAATCACCCGATGTCACGATAAAATACTCGGTTCTGTCTGACTCGGCCAAGTCAGGTCTTTAGAAGACAGACACGTATGGGCGTCTGCTGCTCAAAATTATTGTATAGCAATCTGGATTTTTTCCCTTGCTATTTTTTTTTGTGGTTCATTATTTGAAGAAGTACCATGCTTTTATTGCGATTCAATATTTTTTAACGACTATTTATCTTGTTAGTACTTTTATAATTTCGAGATAATGAGGGCTCCTTTCTAAGAGTTAAATAGAAGTTGGGAGGGAGGGTTGAGGGGATGGATCTGTGGTTCATTATTTATTGGCACACCATTAACTTTTGAGATCCTTAAAAAAGGTTCTCCACTGCCAAGTTCTGTAGTCCAGCAAGTGCAAAAATGTGTTAGTTTTTGTGGCTTCAGGTGAATTGAAAACGTTTAGGTGTTTTAACATGATAGCAAGTCAAGGCATCAGTATTTATATTCTAGATTTGCTCTGGCCGAGTCTTGGTGACCATCTAGCATTTTGGTTCAGGTAGGGCGAAAACTGTTGACTGATGATCGTTGACAATCAATGATGGTAATAACCAAAAATATAATTCGATACATATATAAATGCACTAAAATGTAGAAAGTTTATACATACGAAAATATAATTCAATACAACCCAAAATATCCCTAATTTCCTAAAAAACCTAAATTCCCAAATCACAATTCACAAACCAAAATTATAACTCATATTTCATAACTCAATAGGAATTACAATAATATAACCTAAATGATCATTTCTCATAATTCATAAATCACAAAAAAAAAATGAAGAAGAAGAAGAAGAAAAACAGAATGCTCAGTCATATGCAGCCGGCAGAATGGTTAATGAGATATTTCATCAATTTCTTCACATATATACAAAGTAATAAAAGTAAACAAAATCAAACAAAACAGAGACAGTATGATCTTGTCCGGATATTCAAAATAAGAACCCTTAGAAACTGAAAATACGAAAATAAACAAAGAAATAGCTAAAATCGTGGAAAGTCAAATTACCGGTTATCCGATTCTTAACGGTAAGGTATTTCGAACGAAGCCGAAGGACTCTGCGTTGGATTTTAATATCTTCGGCTACCACAGTCCACAGAATGTCGTTGGCACCTGATGCAGTGATGCTTCGCATTTCCTGTGCGGATGTGCTCGTGAGTCGTCTCCCTCTTCGTTCTCTGTCGTAAGGCTGTAAGCAAAAATCGAACCGAAACCGCATTTTTTGAGTGAACAGCTTGCTTATTAGGAAAAGTGAACAGAGATTCAAGTGCTTATTTGAGTATAGAATGAAAAGTGAAAATTGTTCCTAAGATCAAAATCCATGGTAAAAACGCTGGGACATATTTAACACTAGAATTTCAAGCTTTTTAGATACAAAAAAATACCGAGCTGTTACAAGTTATCGAAACAGTACGCAGACAGCTGCTCTTTGTGTGTACCTTTTGTATTTTCTTTTTCTAGTTGAAACACTATTGAAGTTTAAACGGGCCAAAAAGGAGTTGAGACTCTCATGAAAAGTGATATGTCAATTTTATTTTTTAAAAATGGCATTAATAATTAGGCTATCTTCAATGCTGCATCAAATTTGGTGTAAAACACAACTTCAGTGGTACACAAAATTTGGTGTAATTCATTATTCTCATTTTGCCATTTATTTTCTATTACAACAAATTGTCGTTCCTTCTATTTTTTTATATTTTTATCTTTTTAGAATTAATTGATTTGAATTTATTTATAATTATTTTAATGTGATGTTTATTTTTATTTTCTAATGAAGTAATAAGCATTGACACAACAAATTAAAATTGTTCATTAAAAATTTGATAATTAGAAGAAAAAAAATCAGCACTAGATTAGCAACATAAACATCTTAAATACATACAATATTAAACTAAAACAATAATTTAGTACTTCAGAAGGTCATTTGCAGTTCCTCCAAGACCGTTAAAAAATTCACCCAAAAGAATCAAATGTCATTGAGATCCTTCACCTTATTGTTGAACTCTCTTTTGCAAAATTCTTGTTTGTTCGTTTCGAAAAAACTCACGTAGAGTTGGATCTAATATGGAATTCAAATCTTTTAGTAAAATTTTATTTTCTTCTTGGTATTCTATTAAGGTCAATTTCTTCGACTCGTTTTGAGCTCTTAGCATTTGAATTTCAAAAATTTGTTGTCTATCCTCGCTTCCTTTTTTGAGAATTTCAACGAGTTGTCGATTTTCATCTTTGATGGTTTCAATAATTTTTTGACTTTCTTCATCATTTTTCATTTCTAACTTTGCTTTTTTCACTCCACTAGGTCGTTCAGTTGAAGTACCAACTACATTTTCTTCGTTTATGTTAAGACTAAATGAAGATAATCTCGGAGATACTGAAGTGGGAGATTCTGATGGCGATGATGCAAAATTACCATATCGCATTTGGAAGACTGATGTTGCTGTGTCAACGTCATGTCGAAATTTTTCAATATCTTTAAGCATAGGCCAAACATGATCAAATTTGAACCCCTTCTTGTAATTTTTATCTTGTGTTAACAATGTTTTGGCTCGATATAACTGCAAAACGATGTAAATATAATGTTAAAATTCAAGAAATGTTATGTTACAATAAAAAAAAAAAATTACATGTAATACTCACAATATCTTGTTCTGAAGCCCCGCTTGAATTAAAATTTTCAACTTGTCGAACACATCCCCTCAGCTTGTCCACTGCAGTGAGAATAACTCGCATTCGAGCCTGCAAAGATCTTTTAGATCGAGGTTGATTGATAGAGTCTGGCTTCATGTTGTTATATTTATTCTCAACTCGAGACCAGAATTGATCTTTTGATTGGTTTATACCTATCAAATTTTGTGAAATATCAAGATATACATGACACAAGTGTAAGTCTTCTTCATTCGTGTATGAAGAACTTCGATGATTTAAACCCATATGGGAGGAGATTTTGGAGAAAAATGGAGGTAAGATTAATTATTTCTTGTGAAGTGAAGATTTGGAGAGAGTTATGGTAAGAGAAAATGAAGGTATAGTATGCTATTTTATAGAAGATAATGTAAAATACTAATTCGTTTGGTTGAGATTGTGATGAATGGAGAGGTTACACCAAATTTGGTGTTGAAGTTACACCAAACAACACCAAATTTGGTGCAACTGCCCTTGGCTAACTGTGAGAGAGGTGGATAGACGTAATGATAAAGGAATTGGGTTAGTAGATATGGGCGATTTGGGGGTGGCACAATAGGTTTGTCCTGGAGAACCACCAAGGGAGGCAGTGTCTAGCTTGGAAGAGTGGGTGGCAAGGGTAGAGTGGGAGGAGCCAACTCCTAGTGTTCTGAAATTGAACATTGATTTGGCAGTTAAGAGGGAGAATGCCTTCGTCAATGTGAGCACTGTTATTCTTGATGAGGTAGAGAATTGTTAATGGAGGAATTTGAAGCTTTGGCCATTTGTTCAGACGATAATAGCTACTGCGTTGTTATGGTGGAATGTGACCCTCAAAGTTGGTTTAAAGTTAAGGGTGCAACGGAGTCGAGATGGCCATTACCATTTCCATCCCATTGAGAATTTTTGGGTAGCAAAATAAATTTTATTTAGAATTCTGCTATATGTACAGTCATTAGTCATTAGTGAACTGTAAAAATTACAATCATTTTACAGTCCACTAATGACTGTACAAATGTAGTTTCCCTTTTTATATTTGTATGTATACGAGGTAAGTTGAAAAAGTAGAATCAAAAGATTCGGGGAATTTCGTCATTCCTAAAATTGAAATCTAAGAAAAGAACCCTATGCTCCACATGTAGGGATCTTGAAATATTTTATCACTGTTTACTTGTACATGAAAGACATGGCTCTCTCTTAAGAATCATGAAAAATTAAGATGATTTTATAAAATAAAGAGTGCTGCTGCCGAAATTTCAGAATTGACAAACAAAAATGTGATGGTTTAAAGAGGAATAACATCTTCATTCATCAACAAATTAGCTTCATACCACAATCAGTAAATTGAAATCTAATAATATTGAAATTAAATCATTCATCTCAACCAAACAAAATCAAATCTGCTTCTCAATTAAACGAAGAATTGTCAATTTATCAACTTCTGACATGAACATGAAATTTCTCTTGAGATACCGATAGAAAAGTGGAAATAAATCCTATTTTCCGACCTATGAAATTGGCTTCATAACTTTACATCCATATACATTTCACAAAGAATGCCACCAAAAAACAAACGAACTGTGTAAGAACTAAAAATCTCATTGAACCAAAAAAAAAAAAAATCAACTCGGCTAGAGTTTCCCGAACTTTTCTTTCTCATCTTGTAACTGTCTGAAGACATAATCAAGCTCTGGAAATAGTGACAAGAGCAGCATCTCAAGAAGATTAAAAGCTAGTTGCTTCATGCAAACAGAAGACTGTACAAGAAAAAGTGAAAAGTTCATTCATTAGTTATGGTTCCAAACAGAAACTGCAAAACCCAAAGAACGCTATTTGCAAACATACACAATCAACACAAAGAATGATCACAATCTCCCTACCCCGTGAACCCTCTTCTCAATAAACTTGACGATGGTTCCCTGAATTTATTTGCACAACTGCATTCAACTAAGCGATACATTTGCTGAGATTTGATGAAATCAATTTTTTGCCTATCTTGCCCTGTTGGTTTTTGTAATCTTTCCCTCTTCTAACTTTTTGTGTCCGGGCTAATAATTTATCTGTGATGGCGTGATCAGTTTCATCTCAACTTCTGGCATATATCCTCATTTTTAATTTCATTCCATGGTAGTATAACTACTTATCTATCTTAAAATTTTTGCCTTGTGTTCATCTTACGTCATTTGTCCTCAGGTGATCCTTCACTTAATTCGATAAAGCATAGATAATCTAAGAGTTGTTCTGTAGAATTCCTTATTCACGTGATAGGTATCTTTCTGATGCTCTTCAGTGAACTGACATTTTGTACTGCAACAATCCATTTTCTCCAACTTTGAATTCTTTTCCAATCTTCTGTCTTTAATACTCGACCTACATAATTAGAAATATTCATTATTTTGAACAACGTGATCTTCTATTATAACCCCACCGTCATTCTTATTTTACTGACTTGTAAAAGAGCACTATCCCCAACAGCCCAATCTCTGACTTCAATGAAAGAACGGAATTTAGGCAGAATCTATTTATTCCATAATTAATGCTGTATATACAAGTATAATCCTATCTATAGGAAAAGGAAAATCCTATTACTGAAAGGAAAAAAAACAATTCCTAGCTAGACTAGGATATAAGCTAGATAGAAAATATTTCTACAATCTCCTATTCTAACTGGTTCCACCACTGATTCATTCAAGTAGAAGACGAAAGAGAAGCTCTACTCACAATTTTATCTGATATTTTTATTTCCAAAATAATAACACTGTGCTTAATCGTATGAGGTCATCATTGGCTATTGTATCAATGAAAATTGGACAACAAATTGTTGAATTAGCAGGTGCAGCTCATCTAACAATAAATCTAATTGGAATTATAGAGCCATGATGTGTTTGTGTGTGCGTATTTTTGCTCTTGGGAAAATTGAAAACAAATGAGAATCACCTGAATGAAATAGTAGAGGTCCTTGGCACACTGTTCATATTCCTTGTGTCCAACAAGTCCTACAATAGGAGCCGGTGCCTTATCTGCAAAAGAAAATCTTAGATATTTTTCATCCCCACTTCAAAAGTACAGCAATAAGATGATGTCTGGTTAGGCAAACAAATAAATATTACCAAGCATTAGTTCATATACAAATTTTGCTTTCTGTTCAGCTTCCTTCTGCTGCATCTTCTGAAATTCATCTATTTTTGGTGAAGAAAATGGAGTAGATTGGTCCTGAGAAGATCCATGGGTTGGGCTTGCAGAAGGAGCTGGTCGCTGACGCTTTGGGTGCTTTGTTATAAATATTCCATCAGGCCAAAGTATCTAAGTGTACCATACAATCATTGGATTACCAATATCATAAATCAATAATAAATTTTCTTTGTAACATATGAATTTTGTTATCCTTTCTAAAAAGTCAAGTTTTGACAATTCACTCCTAGTAATTTAATTAACATTATAAACTCTTAAAATAATACTTGTGAGATGATCAGAAAGTTGAGTGAAAAGGCTGTCAACAAGATACGTGAAGAAGTGTTTATCTCAACTACCAGGCCATCAATGAGATACCTGCTCCAACCGTTTGATCCCAGCAGCAACAACTGGTCCCCGACGCAGAAGCTGGATCTTCCCAATCAACCAATCATCGAAGGCATCTCCCATTCCCAATTGTAAAACTTGTTTAGCCACCCAGAAAGCCTTTCTCCTGAATTCACTCAAAGTTTACATGAGCCGAGATAGCCAGAGGTAATTAGAGTAATATATTAATATACAAGCAACAGCAACCTCCTTCAGATTAGTACAGGTTGTCCACGAATAATACCTGATCCATCCACCATCTTTAAGCTGAAAAATGACATCAACTAAATCCAACATGGGAACACTTAGATTTGGTGGCACCCACTGCATGAAGAAATAAAATTAGACAGCTGCTATAGATCATAAACATGCAAAATTACAGACAGACCACAAGAACGTGGAAGTTGGAAATGATGTGTCCATATCTGAATAAAAAATTCATCAAGCACTATCTATAATTGGGTTCTGTTCCATTGTTGAACACAACAAAGAAAACACGCCAAGTAAATAGTGACAGAGACTTACATCACTAGGAAGGGCTAGTTCAGTGGCAGCATCCATAGACCCAGCTTCACATAAAGCTACCTTGTCACTTTGTACAGTCTTTTCCAATTTTCTGGTCAAGAGTGAGTTCTTCTGCTCTGGATCATCAGAGTCACTACTGGAGTCCTCAAAAGCCTTTTCAAACCCCTTTCCAGGCTTTTTTGGTGGAGAGAGAGCTGAACCTTTTGTTTTGAATCTTTCTCCATCAACAACATGACCACCCTTGATTAGTAATGCAGACTCTCTATTTTTATTTGTCAAATTTTCTCTTTCAGAGGATAATGGATCAATTACTGGCCCTATGTTATATATATATTCTTTATAGGTTTCACGAGCTGTGTCATCCAGGTCAACTGAAATCCAAAAACCAGTTTGAAACTGTAAGAAATATAAAATTATTGTATAGACAAAAATCCACTGCTAAGATACACAGTTCACCTGAAAGTGTCTCGAGAATGGATAATGAATTTGAGAAAATATACATCTGCATTATTTAGAAAATCGTATCTTTAAGTTCAAGAAAATACAGATATGAATATCAAACTTCAAAGAGGGCAAAAAGGAGAACAAAATAAGTCAAACCTGAGAATCAACACTAAGAAAATCCCAGACTTCAATAGAGCAGGAAACAGTAGGCAGCTGCAGAAGCTTCTGCATAACAACTGCAGACTTAAATATAGCTCTATGCATGTATGTGTATCATGAAGTATAAAAATAGAGGTTCATTTCATAGAAATTGGATTATTTTTCTAGCAGGTAAGCAGGCATCAGAACCCTTATATAACATCATTATGTTTAAATAATTAGTCCACAAAAACTGGAAACATTAAGAATCAGAAAAGCTAATATAAAGAAGCAACAGTAACATGTTAAGGGACCATTGCTCATAACAGAGCATGCTCTAGAATAGAGCAAAGGTCAAAGGACATCATGATAAGAGGGGAAATTGTAGAAATACTTTCCAAGTGAACTTCAAAGCAAAATGGATATTTTATTTTATGCTATAGCAAGAGCCAAACAAAATGATAAACTAATCAAACTGTCCACTGGTATTAGATGTATGACCTTCAGATACTCGTCAAGCAATTTACAACGTTCTTGAATGATGGAAACGTCTAGACCAGTTGACAGAAAATGCTTTGGTGGCAAGTGGAGATTATATTCAGGGAACTCTTTAAGGCGGTGGTGTAATTCCTCAAAATGACGAAATCTGTCAGCGTGAACAACCTAATTGGTTAGTAACATTCATTGTCTTATTACATCATCTCACCATAAATACAAGTTAATAAAAAACTACAAAGACAGAGCATATAAAGGGGCATTATAGCACATGAAAGATAAAATCAGAAAGTCTCCAGCACAAGTTGGCACCTTCTTTTGATAGACCAA
Source organism: Fraxinus floribunda (assembly GCA_903798395.1). Classification (NCBI taxonomy): domain Eukaryota; kingdom Viridiplantae; phylum Streptophyta; class Magnoliopsida; order Lamiales; family Oleaceae; genus Fraxinus; species Fraxinus floribunda. The sequence continues at coordinate 4,915 of CAIGRS010205729.1, read as the reverse complement.
CTATTATTATTTACATCTGTAACAGATATGGAATAAACAGCAAATGTTTTGGACCCACTCTTCACAATATTGGCACCCAATACCTGCAACAAGAAACGAAATCACTTTCTTTGCATCTCAAAGCATTAAACTACATTCAGGAAGAAGATTAAATGGGTGAGTTGAGTACCTCACATCTTAACTTGAAAAAAGAATCAGCAATAATTGAATTTTTTGCAGAGTTAGCTGCCCTAATATGACTTTCGGGTAAAGAAGTCAAGGACACAGATGAAGAAGTTGTTGCTCCACTATGTATTCTACCTAACAGTTCTGCACCTGAGTCATCACTGGAGTCTTCAGATTTAATGTTTCCTTTGGAGGAATTCAGTAAATCCTGCCCATCTCCCAATAAGAAACTCGTTCTCTCAACCTCTTGCCAGGCATGCCCATTATCACTGCTACAACTAGATCTTTTTTTGGCAGATTTTGCTTTTTGCATTCTTTGAGAGTGGAGGCGGCCTGTGCTCATCTTTTTACTATTACGGCCACCCAGAGTCTCAAGTGGATGATGGATGTGACTGGAGTTTCTATTACTTTTACCATCCCAAACTCTAACCCCTGGAGAATCAAGACCTGTAACACAGGTGTCTTCATCCTCAGTATAACTACTGTTCCCTAATTCTTCCAAATTCACAATGTTATGCTCATTTTTCTCTTCATATAAATAACTAGCTGTGCTACTTTGGTTTTTCAAATTATCATGCATGATCATATTATCTGCCCCAGGAAGTTTATTTCGTTCAGAAATAGAATTAGAAACATCTTTCTCAAAAAACAAATCCTTAGTTTCTAATTCCTTTTTCTTCTGTCCACTAAGCACTTTTGACTGCTCCACTGAATTAGATACCCCCACTGAAGAACTGTGTTTCTTAGGATCAGCCAGCTGATTTGCACCTTCCTCCCTTTTATAATTTCTTCCTTTTGTCCACATATTATCAAAATTTTCTGGAGCTAGGGCCTCAGTTTTTTTGCGGGAAACCACATCTAGCATGTCTCCCCATTCTCCACCAGAGTGGTGTTGTTGTGACCCTCTTCCCTCACCATTGTTTGTTTCTGGTAAAGAACTCCAAGACCGAGTGGACTGTGTATCAAGGGAAAGTAATGGATCTTTGGAAAGAAGTTTTGCGTTCATATTAGCTGAAGCAGGAATCTCAACTTCACTTTTAGACTGGTCCTTCTTCAAATCTACAAGTTCAAGACCCTTGATGGAAGGATCTCCCAATTGAGAAAAATCAGATGATATCTTTGACGATTCATTTGGCTTTGTTAGTGATGTCACGTGCATCGCCTTACTTCCTTTATCAGTCTTGCTTCTTGAAAGAACTAGAGATTCAATCCTCTCATTAATAAACCTGACACCAAATTTGGTAACATATAAAGAACAAAAGCATGGCAGTTTTAAAAAGTAGAATGAAATGTATCCTTACCTTGGGCTAGCTAAATTTATCACTGGTCTCATTATGGTACAGGCAAGTAGTTCCCGAACAATATAATGAAATAAGGAGCACTGCAGATCCTCTGGCTTGAATGTAAACATAATGAGGCCATCCATAACATGCTGGAGAACCTGACAAGTATTCAGAACAAAAAATTGTTAACCACAGTAACCTTGTTTCATTAAGAAGCTATAAATTACGAAGTGCAAGAAAGAGGACAAAAATAAATAAATAATAACCCTGTGCTCAGCTTCAGCAGAAAATAAAGCAGGGTGTAATTTGTTCTCTGCAGCCAGCACCGATTTTAATTCAACGTCTCTCTCTTCAATACTTAAACCTCTCGATTGTTGTTTCTCAATCTTTGTCTTAGCTGCACGAAAAAGCTCCAACTGATTGCATACTACATTAATAAGATCCCTGCACCACACCAAGCAAGGTACTTCCATTAAGTACCTGCCACAAGATATCTCAGAGAATAAAATTTTGATCAGTAAAATCTCTGTAAATAAAACCTTGTTAAAAGATCTATGAGATTAACATTTCTCATACGACGTGAAATTTCCCCAATTACACCATTTATGATCTGCACAAGCTCCTCTGGACCTTTTTTATCAGGAGTTACGCGAGAGTACCAGAGATTTGTTACCCACTCTGAGACAATATGTCTAGTGAACTGGTCAATTGCATCTTCAACAACAGGGGAATTCACTTTCAGCTTCCAATCAGACTTCTCAGCAATAACTTGAGGATCCTCAAAAGGTTTTCTCTCGGAAGAATAGTTTGCAGATATTGATTTTCCTTTGTAGGATGTTGTTTTCCTCCGCATATCCAAATCCAGAGATAAGTAGCGAAGTGTTATTATTAAAAATGCAGCAGCAGGCAAGTTGATTAAAACCGATGAGCTTGTCACTGGGAAGAGAGAAAAGAGTAAGATAAACACTCAAAGGTTGGTGCCTGGTGGGCAGGGGGTTAAGGAGCAGAAACAGAAGATAAAGACTAAAAAGTCAAATACAGATATACATAGGATGATGGGGTTTAACTGTGAGTAAACTGTATATGACAATTAGTGTTACAAAAAGGTCCAGCTTTGAGCCTAAAATGCAAAGAGTGCATATTTCTGTTTCTAAGATTGGATGCAGAACAGTACTAAGACGCTTATCCCATGTTTCCATTAGTAATAGTTGGCATTTAGTAGTGACATCATTGAGTTATGGCATGAATACACATGGAAAATACTAAACACATTTATAAGTTAACATTTACTTGGATGAGAAGAAGCCAAAAATAGCACCAAAAAAGAAACTAGAAATGATAAATGTGGAAATAGAAGAATATTAATCCAAAAATCCTAATTATGCTTATTAACAGAAAACCAATTGGTAATATATCTATTATTACTACTTGAATAACATAATAATGTATATTCGAAATCAACTGAATATTGGTGTGCAAAATGTTAGCAAAGCAAAGGAAGTAACTACAGAGCAAATCTTCCCATCCGTACAATTTGCATAACAAATCCAATATTTCCATATTAGGGATTTAGTGTATATAATTTGTATCAAGATGTTACAACTGATTGTCCCTTTTGAATTCAATCACTTGACACTTTAGTTTAATGATTGCCTTGATGCTTATTTTGAAATAAGTTATTAGTTATTTTAACAAGAGGAGAACATAAATACATAAATAAAACGGATATTATGCAACGATCACCTGCATTAATTTTTCAAAGTTGATACAATTTTTCCCACGTGCACAAAAATAAACCCATACCATGAAAAAATATAGATTCCAAACACTATTTTAATAGAAAACATCTTGGCACAATAGTACTAAGATGACGTCCAACATCAAAGCTATTCCTTAAATTTGGGTCCGTTGTATGAATTTTTTTCCACCATTATGTTTAGTCTATCACTAAATTTAATGGAAGATCCATGCAATCTCGCAATCACATATGGCCATGCTAATTTTGGTCTACTCCCTCTACTAACCTCTTGTACTGAATAGCATCACTCACAAGCTAACAAATTATTTTGATATTGACTTGCTAAATTCCTAATTGTAGACGAAAATTTACATTGGTGCAATATAAAGCTCCATACAAATTTTAACCTCACAATGCTTCAAACTCTATGCCAAGTGAAAACAGGTGCTAAAATCTCCTCAGTTCATAGTATCATTCAAATGCAATGCTCAATCTTCTAATTTTCCAGAGAAAAAAAAGGCTACAGAAGAATCATAATCTCCATAGAAAGTAGCAATAAAATAGAAAATATTGGACAGACAATGAATCACTTACAGGACATGAGATAGGACAGTCCAACAAGGCATATGATGAAAAAAACACTCCGCTTCTTAGCTTCCTCCACGAGGTCACGGACGCGCACCGATTGTCTGTGGGTGCTCATTTTCTGAACTCCAAAAATAATTCACTCGTCAACAACACCCAAAAAGACTCATCAAAATTGATTTACAAACAAAACCAAGAAATTGCAGCCCTTCTGAACTAATATTCCTCAAAAACGACGATTCCTCGAAATTTCCGATTACACACGTGCAACTCAATCATCAATGATCAGGGCGGAAGGAAAATAGGCCACAAGGTGTTGAATAAAAATTACAATGCAGCGTCAAAATTGAATATGAGCGTACAATTCAACGCCCGGATAGAGATCAATAAGATTCTTGTACGTGTATATTAAAAAAAAATGTGAATTTGTATTTTCGTGTTTTTGTCAATCTCTCCAAATCTCTCCCTCCAAAGAGAAATTGCACTGTTCAATTCAACTATGAACTTCGAGATTTGGGTTGAAATTATTACTGCCAGTAATCAACAATTATGTGCTTAGTAGGATTTGATTATATAGGCTGACTAATGAAGATTGACATTGAAGTGTATGCTTTAATTATAGGGAAAAATGTACATGGTCCTTAACCTATTGAGCTAACTACGATTTCACCTACAATATGTTTTTTTTTTTCCTTCATCATGGTCTGGACTAGTAAATTAAATTCTGTGGACTTATCGGGTTTTATATGAATTATTTCCATTTGACGATTAAATATGATTTTTCTATTGAAAATAATGTAAAGCTCTTTCTCGTCTTGTATACACTCCCAAACTTTTTATATCTCAAGATGCTTTTTAGTGATAAAAAATGGTTCCCAACTGAAAATAGGATTCCAAATCCATATATATTGGACGATGTAATGGAAATCTCGAGCTAAAATTGATAGTTCTCACAATTTGAAACCTAGTTCAAAAGAACCAAAAGAGAATGGACTATTCCTCCCATCTCCCTTTTCGAGGACATGGCCACAATCACAAGCAACGTGTTTTAACGAGTGGAACCCTCGAAAGCACATGCTGGACAAGTATGTAGCACAAGAGAGAGTTTAAAAATGAGTTGTGATGTGGTCATTATTATTCACAT
>CAIGRS010205708.1:0-13122 GCA_903798395.1 Fraxinus floribunda | reverse complement strand
ACCTGACTTTGTATAGTTGGTTTAAGGCTGCAACTATTAGTCCGATAGAAGGGTTGCCTAATTTTTTAGTGTTTCTATCTTGTTTAAACTGATAATGCACTCCTTGTGTATTATCTTTTGATTTTGATTTATAATATAATGTAACCTATAAAAATATATATATATATATATATATATATATTTATAAAAGATTCATCTTTTTATACTGAGACGTGATGGCTACAGTTTTACAGGCATTGATATTCTGCATATGATTGCTGCAATAATTTCCTTGTCGTGCGTGCTTATTCCAGTACTACCTATTTATAGTGATAATTTCTGTACTTTTTTTTTCGGTTGTCTCTAACACCAATCAAAACGGCTGGGTTTGGAGTAGTAACTAAAAGTCAATGCTGTTGAGTAACCAATTGGCCTAAAATAATAATGCAATTGTCAGTGTTGGTGGTACCTGGCTGGAATATATGGCATAAAATCAATCACTACCTTACTGATATAGGGTGGACTGAAAAATCTGATGACTTAATATGTATTTGGTGGTGTTAATACTGTGCACACATTCACTTTATGTCTTATTAACAGATCATCTAACATCATCTTCGAACACAGGTTTTTGTCGCACTTTTAAGAACTTGCCAGCCAGAGAATAAGATGTTGGTCAAACAAGCCCTTGATATACTAATGCCAGCACTTCCACGAAGATTGCCTCTTGGCGATTCTCGTATGCCAATATGGATACGTTACACAAAGAAAATTCTTGTTGAAGAAGGCCACTCGATGCCTAATCTTATCCATATATTCCAGCTCATTGTCCGCCACTCGGATCTTTTCTACAGCTGTAGAGCACAATTTGTGCCTCAGATGGTGAATTCTCTTAGTCGCCTAGGATTGCCATATAATACTACAGCAGAAAATAGGCGTCTCGCAATTGAACTTGCTGGATTGGTTGTCAATTGGGAAAAACAAAGGCAAAGTGATATGAAGAAAGGGCCTAATAATGATGGAAATGGTAATATTACTGATGGAATTAATCATGCCTCTGCTGCAGGAGATCCGAAGCATTCAGTTGACGGGTCTACATTTTCTGAAGATTCAAGTAAGCGTATAAAGGTTGAACCAGGTCTGCAGTCCCTTTGCGTCATGTCCCCTGTTGGTAACTCTTCAATTCCTAACATCGAAACTCCTGGATCTGCTGGGCAACCTGATGAAGAGTTCAAGCCTAACGCGGCCATGGAAGAGATGATCATCAATTTTCTCATAAGAGTACGTCTAAGATTTCCCTTCGACATTTTCATTGATCAGTTAAACTATAAGATTGCAACTATTTGTTATCCTTTATTTGAATTCTTATATTTACCAGTCCTCTGTAGTAACAGTAAGTAAAACATTCTAATTTCAGCCAAATAAGCAAATAAAGTTTGTAGCATAAGAACATATTTACTTATTAAATTCTGTCAATTTGCCTCAGCTGAAAATTAAACATGTTATTCTTCCCATACGTTGTTTGTATTTTACTGGCTTAATTTGTCACTTGACATTTCATTCAACATTGAGGATCTTAGCTTGAATAGATAAAATTAACTAGTTCAAGTTAGTATTTTGTGTTGATATCTTATATTTGTAGCATATTTAAATTTTAAATTCCTGGTTTGAAAGGACACATTTGGGATGTGAGGCCGTTCTGCCAAAAAACCCGCAACACACAAAGGCTTCTGCATCTCAATAAGTGATTGAATATAGCAAAGGCATCCCAAACTGAAAAGGAAATAAATGGTCATGTGGAGACGCTATCTATGATCCAGATCCATCCTAGGAATCATATTTAAGCTCTATGGCAGTGTGGCTAGTCTTCTCTATTTGGACTTTCCTAGTGTAGCTGACTGAAACATCTGATTTAGCTTAACGAAGGGAACAAAGAGGCTATTTTTGGACTAGCTATAGCTGGAAGTGGGATATTGAATTTAAGATGAGGGCTTATACCGTTGTACGTGGGTTTTAGAGCTCAACTGTACATTTCCCCATTTACATTCACTATATCCTAAATCACTTCTATCCAACTCCACCCCGCTGCATTCATTACTGTTATGGTTTTTAGATCATTGTTTGTTTACGAGGTCGTACTCAATTTGCTTCTTACTGATGTATGCTTAATTACAGAAATTCTGGCATAATTTCTTGATGACACTGCCTTTTTATATGCTAATTATACATTTAACTTCCATTTCTCTGACACAAATAGCAGCATTTACCATGTACACATTTATTTGAACTTTTTAAGATGGTAATAGCTCAAGGTTGATGATTTAATTCATTATCTCTAATTTCTATTAGTCTCTTGGTCATTTTTCAAGCTTATCCAAGTGCTGGGGATCTTCTGCTATAACCAGTAACTTTGATTACTAATTCTCTTTAAATCTGGGATTAAAAAATATATATATTTGTTTTGTTTTTTTTGTAGATTTCTAATTATTTGTACATGTAATACTGCTATAAGTTCTGTTCATTATAGTTGGTTACACAATGATTTTAAGTGAAGATAATAAATGCTCGTCCTCTTTATTTTGCTTTGATTTTGGTATTTAGGTTGCTTTAGTGATAGAGCCCAAGGATAAGGAGGCAAGTCTAATGTATAAACAAGCTTTGGAGCTTCTATCACAGGCTTTGGAAGTGTGGCCCAATGCTAATGTCAAATTCAATTATTTAGAGAAGCTGCTAAATAATACTCCATCCTCCCAATCGAAGGACCCATCTTCAGCCCTAGCTCAAGGTCTGGATGTGATGAACAAGGTCCTGGAGAAGCAACCTCACTTGTTTGTTCGAAATAATATCAACCAGATTTCCCAAGTATGAATCTTTGCAGAATGGTGATTTTATCTAGATTTTTAATAGGCCATGGCTTCAACATTACCTTTTAATTGGTAAATGTTTCACAGGTTCTTGAACCATGTTTCAAGTTTAAAATGATAGATGCTGGAAAGTCGTTGTGCTCCCTGTTGAAGATGGTCTCTTCTGCATTTCATCCAGAAGCAGTCAATACGTCTCATGATGTAAAGATGTTGTATCAAAAAGTGGAGGAGATTGTACAGAAGAACCTTGCCGCTGTTGCAACTCAGATTTCTGGGGAAGATAATTCTGGTAGCACGATTAGCTTTGTGCTGTACATCATCAAAACCTTGTCAGATGTGCACAAAAACTTCATTAATCCATCGAATTTGGTTCATGTCCTTCAGCGCCTTGCAAGAGATATTGGATTATCAAGCGGCTCTTATGCTAGACAAGTATGCCCCTGCTTTCCTATTAGGATACTATTAAAGTTCACTCGTCAGGTCTTAATAAGATAAATTTGATTGTATGTTTGACCACCTATAGGGCCCATTTTCTCTTTGCCAAGTATATCTTGAAGTAATTGACAGGATCCCAGTTTTCACGTTTTATGTTCTTGAAACGTCATGCTGTGTATGCATGATTATAGCTGCTATGTACATCATTTTTCATGTGCTTAAGTTGGACTGATACCATTATATTCAATCTTTATGCAGGGTCAGAGATCTGATCCAGATTCTGCTGTGACTTCTTCTCGTCAAGGTGCTGATTATGGGATTGCCATTGCTAATTTGAAATCTGTTTTGACACTTGTTAGTGAAAAAGTCATGATTGTTCCAGAGTGCAAGCGATCTGTAACACAGATTTTGAACTCCTTACTCTCTGAGAAGGGCACCGATCCTTCTTTGCTTCTCTGCATGCTAGATGTAATAAAGGGATGGATTGAAGATGATTTTAGTAAACAAAGCACACCTGTTGCGTCTAGTATGTTTCTTACTCCTAAAGAAGTTGTTGCTTTCCTTCAGAAGCTTTCACAAGTTGATAAGCAGAACCTCTCTCCTAGTTTCCTAGAAGAGTGGGATCGGAAATATCTTGACCTTCTTTTTGGACTTTGTGCTGACTCATTTAAGTAAGTCACATCCTTCGTGTCTTTCATTCTTTTCATTTTAAATTCAACTTATTATAATGGAGTTGTCTTTCAGATATCCTTCACCTCTACGCCAAGAAGTGTTTGAGAAAGTAGAGAGGAAGTTCTTACTTGGTTTAAGGGCAAAAGATCCTGACATCCGGATGAAGTTCTTCTCTCTTTATCATGAGGCCCTTGCGAAAACATTGTTCACGAGACTGCAATACATTATTCAAGTTCAAGACTGGGAGGCGTTAAGTGATGTCTTTTGGCTCAAACAAGGCCTTGATCTTCTTTTGGCCATTCTAGTTGAGGATAAACCTATTACACTGGCTCCAAACTCTGCAAAAGTTCCACCTCTTATGGTATCGGGGGCGATTTCTGATGGTACTGTTGTGCAGCCAATGGTTACTGATATTGTAGAAGGCTCTGAAGAGACACCTCTAACACTCGATAGCCTTGTGTCAAAGCATGGAGAGTTTCTGAATGAAATGAGCAAACTTCGGGTATACTATCTAATTTTGACCCTTTTCTGAATTAAAATTGTGTTGTTCTCATACTCAGTTTTGAATAGTATGCATAAATAAATGTAAAAGCAGTTGTCTAGGTGGATGATGTACTTATCACTAAAAGGGCATTTTACATTGGTTTCTGTACTCACCTCCTGTCTTTGTTATGATGGCACAAGCCACTGCGAATTCTCCATCTCTTTATTCAATCATGATATTTTCTTTGGACAAAGCCTACAATAATATTTGTTTTTGTCAGGCTGAATTTTTGGCTGTAGTATAGTAATTTTGTTTTGGAGTGATGTTTATGGGCGTTGCAAAATCTCTATAAATTTATTAATGCAAGTAATTTTCGGGTTCTTTTGGATCTGGATTTATTGTAGGTTGCGGATCTTATTGTTCCACTGAGAGAGCTGGCCCATACAGATGCAAATGTTGCATATCATTTGTGGGTCTTGGTGTTTCCTATTGTTTGGATGTCCTTACATAAGGAAGAACAGGTAGCACTAGCTAAGCCCATGATAGCTCTCTTATCGAAAGACTATCACAAGAAGCAGCAATCATATCGACCAAATGTTGTGCAAGCTCTTTTAGAAGGACTTCAGTTAAGTCATCCCCAGCCACGGATGCCCAGTGAACTCATTAAATACATTGGAAGGACATATAATGCATGGCATATTGCATTAGCACTGCTAGAAAGTCATGTGATGTTGTTCTTGAATGACACAAAGTGTTCCGAGTCTCTGGCTGAGCTTTATCGATTACTTAATGAAGAAGATATGAGGTGTGGTTTGTGGAAGAAACGGTCAGTTACTGCAGAAACTAGATCTGGTCTTTCACTTGTTCAGCATGGTTATTGGAAACAGGCACAAAGCCTTTTCTATCAAGCTATGGTGAAGGCTACTCAAGGTACTTACAACGATACTGTACCTAAAGCTGAGATGTGTCTTTGGGAAGAGCAGTGGCTCCATTGTGCTACTCAACTCAGTCAATGGGATGTGCTGGTGGACTTCGGCAAAATTGTCGAGAATTATGAAATACTACTTGATAATCTCTGGAAAAAACCTGACTGGGCGTATATGAAAGATCATGTTATTCCAAAAGCTCAAGTAGAAGAAACTCCCAAACTTCGTACTATCCAAGCATATTTTGCCCTTCATGAAAAAAGTATAAATGGTGTGACAGAGGCCGAAAACCTAGTTGGTAAAGGTGTTGATCTTGCTTTGGATCAGTGGTGGCAATTGCCTGAAATGTCCATTCATGCAAGAATCCCTCTTCTTCAGCAATTTCAGCAGCTAGTTGAAGTTCAAGAATCAGCTAGGATTGTAGTGGATATTGCCAATGGAAATAAACTTACTGGTAATTCTGTTGGTGGGCACGGTGGTCTATATGCAGATCTCAAGGATATCCTTGAGACATGGAGACTGAGAACTCCAAATGAATGGGACAATATGTCTATTTGGTATGATTTGCTTCAGTGGAGAAATGAAATGTATAATGCAGTTATCGATGCATTTAAGGATTTTGTCAATACAAATCCTCAGCTACATCATCTTGGTTTCCGCGACAAGGCATGGAATGTCAATAAGCTTGCCCATATTGCCCGCAAGCATGGCTTGTATGATGTTTGTGTGTCTATACTAGATAAATTGTATGGTCACTCTACTATGGAAGTTCAGGTGCTGTGTACTATTCACGTTTACTTTTTAGCTCTCTTCCCACCTTGATCTCCATTCGTATCCCCATCATCAGCCTCCTGCCTGAGTGGAGGATATGATGTGGTGGTAGTAGGATAAATTATTTCACTGATGAGTTTTTTTTCCTTGTTTTTCGGTTTGTATTGTATTTGCAGGAGGCTTTTGTTAAAATAAGAGAACAAGCAAAGGCATATTTGGAAATGAAGGAAGAACTAGTTACTGGTCTTAATTTGATAAATAATACTAGCCTAGATTATTTTCCCACCAAACACAAGGCTGAAATTTTTCGCCTGAAGGGTGATTTTTTGTTAAAGCTTAATGATTGTGAAGGTGCTAATCTTGCGTATTCAAATGCCATCAGTCTCTTCAAGAACTTGCCTAAAGGATGGATTAGTTGGGGAAATTATTGTGACATGGTAATGTATTGATCATGTTTAGTTACCAATTTTTTTTATTTCTTTAGTAGCTTGAATGCCTATTCTGCTGTCTCCAGGCTTACAGAGAAACCCGTGAAGAGATTTGGTTGGAATACGCTGTGAGCTGCTTTCTTCAGGGCATCAAATTTGGAAGTCCTAATTCCAGAAGTCATCTAGCCCGTGTCCTGTACCTACTCAGCTTTGACCCCTCCAATGAACCAGTAGGGAGGGCATTTGACAAATACTTGGATCAAGTACCTCACTGGGTTTGGCTTTCCTGGATTCCTCAACTATTGTTATCCTTACAAAGGACTGAAGCTCCACATTGCAAACTTGTTTTACTTAAAATTGCCACTGTATATCCTCAGGTAGGTCTTAATTTGCTTTTAGAAATCATTAGTCTAGTTTTCAATATTAATCTTTCTGAAGTTGATACCATCTTTTAAATTTAGGCGCTATATTACTGGCTGCGGACATATTTGCTCGAACGGCGTGACATTGCAAACAAATCTGAATATGGCAGAATGGCAGTGGCTCAGAGAACACAACAAAATGTCTCTGGTTCTATTGGCTTGGCCAGTGGAAGTTCACGCGTGACCGGTCAGAGTGGCAGTTCGTTAGCCTCAGACAATCAGATTCACCGAGGAGTTCAATCTACTGGAGGTCTTGGTTCCCATGATGCCAGCTCTCAGGTGCAAGATCCTGAAAGGTCAGCTACTGTTGAAGGCAGCATACCATCTGGTAATGATCAATCATTGCATCAGAGTTCGTCCAACAATGATGTTGGTCAGAATGCATTGAGGCGTAACACAGCATTGGGATTTGTCGCCTCTGCTGCCAGTGCGTTTGATGCTGCAAAAGACATAATGGAGACTCTTAGAAGCAAACACACCAATCTGGCTAGTGAACTCGAGGTAAGTGTCGACTTTTCTTTGCATATGATGCCCTTATCTTTTCATTTTTAAAATAAATAAATAGACCAGAACCTTTCATTTACTTGTTTGATATGTCTGCCTAAATTAGGAGGTTTAGTGTGGTAGATTCCCAAACAATTATTGTATTAAATGAATGTTTGTATGCGATTGATGGTAACCTGTTAATAAATTTGTAACTGCAATTGAAAGTAGCTTTAATTTGAAGAATGAAATGAATTACGAGGTAAGCTTTCGTGAGAAGCCTATTATCTCCCAATTCACACTCGCAATGTGAATGAAAAAAAACCTACCCAATCCCCATGCTCACCCCTTTTCACTGGGCATTCACTTTTTATTACTGAAATTCATCTTTTACCTCTCCCTACAAAAATAACTGAGAGACTCGAAATAATAAAATCCCCTGCTTCTCTGCTGCTGGCTGCTATTGTGAATCTGCTCGCTCTTTCCACACCTGGCATAGGTAAATTGCATTGGGGGAAATTTGACAATAAAATGATTTGACTTTGTTATTGGACACTCCGTTTGCAGATTTTGCTGACAGAAATTGGCTCAAGATTTGTTACCTTGCCAGAGGAGAGGCTTCTGGCAGTGGTTAATGCTCTGCTTCACCGCTGTTACAAGTACCCAACGGCCACTACAGCAGAAGTTCACCAGTCTCTCAAAAAGGAGCTTTCTGGTGTTTGCAGAGCTTGTTTTTCTGCAGAAGCCGTGAACAAGCATGTTGATTTTGTGGGAGAGTACAAACATGATTTTGAACGTGACCTTGACCCAGAAAATACTGCCACATTTCCTGCAACCCTTGCTGAACTAACCCAAAGATTAAAGCATTGGAAAAATATTCTCCAAAGAAATGTTGAGGACCGGTTTCCAGCTATTTTGAAACTGGAAGATGAAAGCAAGGTGTTGCGAGACTTCCACGTTGTTGAAGTGGAAGTACCAGGACAATATTTTACTGATCAGGTGCGTTGTGTCATAGTTTGGAACTTTCGAATTTGATTTTTCTCGTATCAGAGAAAGAAGTGAGGGCACCTTTAGTTCTTGCCTTTCATTCTTGGTTCAATCATAGAGGTTAAAATGCATTAAACATTTATCATTTCAGGAGGTTGCACCAGATCATACAGTTAAGTTAGACAGGGTGGGAGCTGACATTCCAATTGTAAGAAGGCATGGAAGCAGTTTCCGCCGTTTGACTTTAATTGGGTCTGATGGCTCCCAGCGACATTTTATAGTTCAAACGTCTTTGACGCCGAATGCTAGAAGTGATGAACGAATCTTGCAACTCTTTCGGGTGATGAATAGAATGTTTGATAAACATGAGGAATCACGGCGTCGACATATCTGCATTCACACGCCAATTATCATTCCAGTTTGGTCACAGGTAGTAAAGCTAGTTCTAACCTATTATGTGCAATGCTATCGTTTCATCCTGTATAATTTGATGAAATTTTTCTGATTAAATAATGTATTGTACATATCTATGTATCTAGTGCATGGTTTGTGTATGTATGCTAATATGGTTTTAGAAGCTTGCTCCAAGAGGATGTCTTTATACCTTTTTTTTCTATTTGTGATTCTGATCGTTAAATTATTGTTTCTTTATGGGCTGCAATTTTGTATGCTAATGCTGTTTCCATAATTGATTACTGGATAAGGGTCCTCGTTTCTGTCTAGTATGTGCTGTGTGTTAACCTGTCAGCTTGCTTTCATATCTTTCTGCTAGTTACCCAGCAGCAGACAATATAACGTCTTCTTTCCTGAACTATACAATTACACACACCAATAGCAATTAATCCATGACTTGTTTTTTTTTAGTCTAATATGATTACTAAAAGTCTGAATGAGTTGTTTATCCTACTTTCTGCAATCTGCAAAAATGTGGCAACTAATACATTCCTTCTTTATGCTGCGACACTTTTTCCTCATTCTTTTAATTATTTCTGTAGGTCCGTATGGTTGAAGATGATCTGATGTACAGCACTTTCCTGGAGGTATATGAGAATCATTGTGCTAGAAATGATCGAGAAGCAGATTTACCCATCACTCATTTCAAAGAGCAACTGAATCAAGCCATATGTAGACAGATATCACCGGAAGAGGTGGTAAATCTTCGTCTTGAAGCGTACACTGATATTACAAAAAATATAGTGACAGACAGCATATTCTCACAGTATATGTACAAGACTTTGTCGAGTGGAAATCATATGTGGGCATTTAAAAAGCAGTTTGCCATCCAGTTGGCTCTTTCAAGTTTTGTGTCCTTCATGCTACAAATTGGAGGAAGGTCTCCAAACAAGATTCTTTTTGCTAAGAACACGGGGAAAATTTTCCAGACGGATTTTCATCCAGCATATGATGCAAATGGGATGATTGAGTTTAATGAACCAGTTCCTTTTCGCCTAACAAGGAATCTGCAGGCCTTTTTCTCTCATTTTGGAGTGGAAGGCCTTATTGTCACAGCCATGTGTGCAGCCGCTCAAGCTGTGGGTTCACTTAAAGTAAGTGCAATTTCCCGTACCTTTGTAAAGTGTTTTCTTCCTTAGTGAGTGGATTATTATTGTTTTTGAAATACCCTGATGCAGCAAAGTGAGCATATTTGGCATCATTTGGCTATGTTTTTCCGTGATGAGTTATTATCTTGGTCCTGGAGAAGACCTCTTGGAATGCCTCCTGCTCCTGTTGTTGGAGGGGGTAGTTTGAATTCTGCTGACCTAAAACTGAAGGTCACTACTAATATTGAGCACGTTATAGGCCGGATCAATGGAATAGCCCCATCGTACATCTCTGAAGAGGTATGTTTTCACCAGCTTATTTATGAAGTTTTGTAACACTAGAAAGAATGCTTCAGCTGTTAAAAGAGTTATATTGATACATATATATTTGTTTAAACTGGTGCATCAATAATTTCTTTTTTCTGAAGATAGAACTGATCTTGGAGCATCACTTGAGGATCTAAGTGTTTAGGATAATTGGATCTATGATAGAATATGCTGAATATCTGTTTAATCAAGTTTGGAATAAGGATGATAGTGAGTCACTGTGGTCAATCCTGTTTTCTGAAATAGTATTTGTAGAAGATGCTATGCTTGAGAGTGGGGCCACTAAATTAGAAAATGTTTGAAATTTGAATGCAACAGAATTGAGTACGTTAAGATGGATATGCATCCCTACAAGAATGTGTAATAAGAAAAGAGAATACACTCCCATAGAACTTGAGAACTAAGTCATTCACAAGTGGTGCCATGATAGAATATGTTAGAAGAGAGAGAGAGGTAGGCCAAAATTAACTTGACTATGTATTGATTTTGTTCCGACTTTTTGACTGATATGCATTTGATTGAGATTAGTGGGAAAAAGAAGCCACGTTACAAATATGGGGAGTTGAGGTTTTTATGAGTCGACAGGATTTAATAAAATCTAACGGTTGTTTCATTCTTTTAGCTCTGGTATTTTTCATGAAATTTGGTGTTTCTCACTTGCGCATGCATACCCTGACTGACTTGGTGTTTATGTGATTAAAATAGGATGAAAATAGTACGGATCCACCCCAATCTGTTCAGAGGGGTGTAACAGAGTTGGTTGAAGCTGCTCTCACTCCAAGAAACTTATGCATGATGGATCCAACATGGCACCCTTGGTTCTAATAAGCTGCAAGTCTTTTGGAGTTGAATACAATGTAAATATACTGAACTAAACGAGCGAGAAAAGTCGTGTCTATGTTAGTAACTCAGTAGCTGCAATCATATTAATTAAAGCGCTAATTGGTTTGGTCTTGTAAAATATCCAAAGTTAAATTGATTTAAATAGTGGGTCACTAGTTCTTGACTTTCTTGATCGATTATTACGACATTTTGGCAGCTTGAAATTATACGACCTGTAATATAGTGCCAAAAATGGCTCACTTGATTTAATACATTAGAGTATAATCCAAATCGACCAAAAACAAGAATAAGCAGAAATAGAAAAAACACACTAGCAATAAATTCCTCGCACGCGCTTCAAACAATAATTATGTTTATGAAACGGGAGATTCAATTTCACCATTGCATGCTACTACTACTTCTTCAAGTTCATCATCACTGCTGTACACAAATCGAGTATGTTTTCCACTGAATTTTACCATTTTCTGGCATCCATTCACATTCATTTTGATCATTCGTTCACAGAGTTCATCAAGCAATCCTTGATCATAATTTTCTTCATCCACAAAATTGTAGTCATAATCGCATTCTTTTTCGACCTCCTCTTCTTCGCAGTCGTCTCTATTACTGCTTGCGTTTACCTGAATAGACCAAATTGATGCATCATCTTCAGATGTATCGTGCTTCACTTTGCTACTTTCACTGCTTTCACCTTCATTTGTCAGCACGGACGAATCAGAGCTGTCTGATTTCTCAAAAAATTCCAATAGCAGAGACCTTGTAACCACACACTTCTCAGACTCGAATGCATCTTGTTTCTCCCCATCTGAGATCTTACTTATTATCTGATTCTTAGAACATATTTCAAAAAAATATACAAAAAAGAAAACACAATAAATAAAGATTTCACTAATAAATAAAGATTTAACTCGTTAAAGAATTAGAAACCTGAGGGATCAAAAACTTGTCTTCAACTGGGGATGGTGCAACAGAAGGCAAGTAATTGCTACTACTATCACTGAGGTCCAAGATTTGGGGTGTATTTGCAGGAGTGGGTGCAAGAAGGCCTATTGGAGAGTTGACAAGGTTAAAAAAAGGCTTCTGTTGCAAAGTAATTTTGGAAAGCTCAGCCTCTTCTTCAACTTTCTGCAAAAGAGACTTCACTTGATCTCTCAATAAGGCTTCTCCCGAGCCGGGTGTGCCGGTGATCTTGGCTTGACAGTTGATCCTCTTCTTGGACATTGTTGATGATGGGGTTTTCAAATTCCCCTTCGCAAGCCCAACAATTGGGGAATCATTTGTTATATCCATAAAAGCAGTTCGATCTTTTCCGTTTTTGTTACTCATATGCCTTGATTTTGTCGCAGTCTTTTCAGATTCTTGAGAAATAACATGGGAAAAAGATTCAAAAACAGATTTATCCAAGAATTAAGAATATAATACTGCATACCAAGAAAAAGAAGAAGAAAATTTTAAACTTACTGGAGACTTCCATATTGTTTTTGTTGTTAATACTGTTGTCAGCAACAGCAGCCAAGGTTTGAGATCTTGTTACTCTTCTGGTTGATAATGGGGTTTCCATTTGGATTGTGGGATTAAGAATTTACTCAAAAGTCAACTGGGTTTTGTGATTTCGCTTCGCCGGAGTATTAAGAAATTCTGATGGCCGACGCTGGTGAAAAGTACAGAGGAGATAGAGAGAGGAATAGAATTTGTTCAACGAGGGAAGGTTTTATAGAGAATTTGGGAGAACAGAATGGGGTTGAGAGAGAGAAAAATGACCGTTAGAGCGAGTGTTTAGGCGACGAGAGAGTCGACAACTAGCCGTTAGATTTGAATTTCTTGGCAATACAGTTGGTTTAGTGATGGACTGCGTCTTAATCATATGTTAGATTGGGCCTAGCCCAGTCCATGAAGATGTGTGTTGGCCCAATCAATTTGTAAAGTACAAATGTTGATGTGGTAATTACACAAAACCCTA
>CAIGRS010205658.1:0-19494 GCA_903798395.1 Fraxinus floribunda | reverse complement strand
TGAACAACAAGTTTTAGAAGTAAGAATCAAGATTTGCACATACGAAGCTTACATTTAACCTTGTTTTAGCCGAACAAGTTCTCTATACATGATCAGATGATCTAACTAAGACAAACATGTTTCCACAACTGGGTTTCTTTTGTAATGAATGACAGTCAAATCCAGTTCTTGAAGCATTTGGAAATGCCAAAACTGTGAGGAACAATAATTCCAGGTGAGTGATTGGGTGAAGCATCTTTGATTGAAAGTGAAAGTACATATTTGATTTGGCCATACTTGTAAGTTGTAATGGCAATTTTATTTATGTGAATTAAATTTTGATTGTATATTCTGTACTTATAATTATCTTGATGGTGGTGTCTCCATGTAGTCGTTTTGGTAAATTTGTTGAGATACAATTTGATAAAAATGGGAGGATATCTGGAGCAGCTATAAGAACTTACTTGCTAGAGAGATCTCGTGTTTGCCAGATTTCAGATCCTGAAAGAAACTACCACTGCTTCTATCTTCTCTGTGCAGCACCACCTGAGGTATTTATTCTGCTTTGCTTTTGCAGTTTGGGCTCTAATTGCTGTCAAAATTTTGTTTCTGTCCTGTAGCTGCTGGTGATGCTTATCTGTTTTAAATATTGTTAGAATTTTCATTTCATCTTCAGGATAGAGAGAAGTATAAGCTGGGAAACCCTGGATCGTATCATTATCTCAACCAATCGAAGTGTTATGAACTTGATGGAGTAAGTGATGCTGAGGAATACCTTGCCACCAGACGGGCTATGGATATAGTTGGAATCAGTGAGCAAGAGCAGGTTAGCATTTCCCATAGAAGTTAGAATAGAATTTTTTGTGCCTTACCGTTTGATTTTTGACACGATCTTTTTTATTTAACATTTGTATCAAATCATTTCAGGAAGCAATTTTTAGGGTTGTGGCAGCAATTCTTCATCTTGGTAATATTGAATTTTCTAAGGGGAAGGAGATTGATTCTTCTGTGATTAAGGATGAAAACTCTAGATTTCATCTTAATACTACTGCTGAATTGCTCAAGTAGGGTTATTTTCTGGATGGATATTTCTATCTGAGATATACATTGAATTTGTAAGCGACCAATTTGATGTAATATAGGTGTGATCCCAAGAGCCTGGAAGATGCACTTATTAAGCGCGTGATGGTGACGCCTGAGGAAGTTATTACTAGGACTCTCGATCTAGAAGCTGCTTTGAGTAGCAGGGATGCGTTGGCTAAGACTATATATTCTCGCCTGTTTGACTGGTAAGGAAATGAATGCAGCTCCTGTAATCCAACATTGTATATGCATATGCTACAGTATTCGTCTAACATTTCATTTCTAACTTCTGTTTTCTATTGTCCTCAGGATCGTGGAAAAAATAAATATCTCCATTGGACAGGATCCAAACTCAAAAACAATAATAGGAGTTCTTGATATCTACGGGTTTGAAAGTTTTAAGCACAACAGTTTTGAGCAGTTTTGTATCAATTTCACCAATGAAAAACTGCAACAACATTTTAACCAGGTCATTTTTTCTCTCTTTGTCATGAAGTGGTGCTCAATGATTGAATTTAGTGACTAGCCTTCTTATTGGAGATTTTATTTTCATGGTTTCAGCATGTTTTTAAGATGGAACAAGAAGAGTATGAAAAAGAAAAGATAAACTGGAGCTACATAGAATTTGTTGATAATCAAGATGTGCTCGATTTGATTGAGAAGGTTTGGAACCCTATCATTATGCTTTTGTGACTTAGCTTTCAATTATCTATGAAGAAGGGTGTTTTTTATCTCAAGATTTTGAACTTGTATTATTTGAATATGTTATATTTTAGAACTTGTCTGTTATATTGCATATCCAAACTGTAAAAGCCAACTTGGTTAAATGTTTTGCAGAAACCTGGTGGAATAATTGCACTTCTCGATGAAGCTTGGTATGCCAGCTGATATTCTTATTTCCATGGCTTGGTTCAAGTTTTGTGCAATTTCATTCATATTTATATTTCTTTTCACTGTACGAAGAGGTGGCTGGATTTTCATTGTCTCTGGCTATGCATTGCTTTTCACTTATTGGCAATTAATATCAAATAATATTCTGAAGTTTTTGTTTTTCTCTTTTTATTTATCTTTTGCATATTGTGGCATATTCACACCTATACTGTTCTTTGTGGCAGTATGTTTCCAAAATCTACTCATGAGACATTTGCTCAGAAATTGTATCAGACTTTTGCAAAAAACAAACGATTTATCAAGCCCAAGCTATCACGAACCAATTTTACAATATCTCACTATGCTGGGGAGGTAACGATGTCTTGCCCATTTTGCCAGAAAGAAAAATTCAACAGAAGGAAAAAATGATAACGTTTCCAAACCTCCACGATAACATCTTATGTGATTGCAGGTAACTTACCAGGCAGATCTATTCCTAGATAAGAATAAAGATTATGTGGTGGCAGAACATCAAGATTTGTTAATGGCTTCAAAGTGCCCCTTTGTAGCTGGTTTATTTCCTCCAAATCCTGAAGAATCATCAAAGTCATCCAAATTTTCTTCCATCGGATCACGCTTTAAGGTATTGAATATTTCTCTACTTTCAAAACCTTATGTTCTGATTGTTCACTCATGTTCGAAATATTACAAGAACTTATAAAACACTGCAGCGGTAGGATTTCCATAGCTGAGTGACGTACCTAATTGTATAAGAATTCCAGATTCTATTTGAGAAATTCAATACTTAGCCTAGTTCGATTTTGATTAAATCTATTTGTTTGGCATTAGGTCATATCTCAACATGTTTTTGTTCATCTTGATGGCTTTGCTTGCAATTTATGTAGAAACCATTAGCAAATTTGGAAGAGCAGCTTAAAAAATATATATACTAGGTAAGCAATATTTGTGATGAGTTGAAATGTGAGATTGAGACTTGTGACAGATGTTCAAGCAAGAAAAAAATATGAATATGTGTATAGACCATTTCTTTGTATGGTTGAAAAGTAGATAAAAGTTGCGGCTCCTATAAAATGCGTTGAAAATGAGTTTGGGAAAAATGAGCTTTAAAAAATTAGGGCCAAGTAGGGGCTTAGTTTTTCAAAAAAAATTCCATTTCTTTTTATATTTCCCCAAGCAGTATCATACTGCACATTGATGTAAGAGCTGTATAATAGGTTCAAAATTACGTTGATAGGTCATATTGTGTTAGAAGAGCTGTGCAAGTATTCCCGATTTGCTATGTTATGGGATTGAGGTCTTAATGATTTGCAAGAAAACAAATGCTCTGTAATCAGAGTCCTAAGGCTTTTATTATTGGTCCTGTATACATGCTTCAGATGCCACACATTTTCTTGGGTTTTTTTTATGCAAGTTAAGTGCACAAGATATTCTTCTCTCCCCTTGCACGTGCAAAGCACATGCCTCTGCCACTCACTTTACCCAGTTATCCCTATAACCAGGCCACTCTCATTTTCAGCAACTGATTGGAGGTTAAGATAAGATCAACTTTTTCTACGCTTGCACTTTTGGAGCTAGACATATGTGGCAATTAAAGAATAATCCTCCGGTTACTCTACTTTTGTTGTCAATGTTTGTTTTTTGGATTTTTTAATTATTATTTTCCCTATAATTTGATAGTTAAATCGAATTTCATTTATTTATTCAGATGGCATGCTTGTAGGCACTCATACATTTATGATTGTCGGGATATTATTTTGAATGAGAGCTATATTTATTTCCTTGCAGCTACAACTACAATCTTTAATGGAAACCTTGAGTACAACAGAACCTCATTACATCAGATGTGTGAAGCCAAATAATGTTCTCAAGCCCGCTATTTTTGAGAATTTGAACATAATGCAGCAGCTGCGATGTGGTGTAAGTATATATTTGTGAAACATTATTTAAATGAAAATATCAGTTTGGCCTAACAAGCAGACAACTTTAATAAGTTGGTTTTCATTTTCCTTATGACTGAATATGTGCTGGAATTTTCTTCACATCATTCTAGGGTGTACTCGAAGCTATCAGAATCAGCTGTGCGGGATACCCCACTAGACGCTCGTTTGATGAGTTTCTTCTCCGGTTTGGGGTTCTTGCTCCAGAAGTTTTGGGAGGAAAGTGAGTTATTTTTTTTTCTTTGGCTTCACACGTGTATATACTTTGGGGCTGCATTTTTCTTCTTTCTGTCTTCTTCTGGCATCAGCTTTTCTTTATTGTCGTCGTTTTTGTATGAGCCATAAAATATTCTTGTGCAGTTCCGAAGAGAAGGTTACATGCCAAATGATTTTAGACAAAATGGGATTGAAGGGCTATCAGGTACATTTGATTCCTATATGGTAATTTGTTAAATTGTAGAAGACTTCATTGCTGGATAGTGGGCTTCAACGAATACGAGTGCTAATTATTACCTCTATGAGTTTTAATTTGCCCACAGAATTGTGGAGATTGCATGACTGGCATATTGGTATTTGTTAGGTGCCCCTTAGACATCTACTTCTGTACTTAAATACTCATTTCACAATTGAATATCCAATATGGGTTTTATGATCAGCTTTACGTTCTCGGGCTTGCAGTCTCGGGGCATGGCATCCATTGCTTCTGTATTCTTTCATCAAAATTGTACTTTCTCCATGCATTAAAAAGAGCCTGGTTCTGTAAATCAGCTTTTAGTGTATTTCGTTATGCTAATGAAATTTGAATTGTATTTCCACATTTGCCCCTGCCAAACATGTGAGAAGATAATGATTGCTTTCATAAACTGTTTGTTTATGGGTTTAGCAGGAAGTATCATTTAGAAAGTTTGCTATTTCTATGGGCTATAACAATTACCTGGAGGCAGTAATATATTTGATTGACTTCCATCAATTTACCAATGCTGTAATGGAGTTCCCTTTATACTTATTCATATGATATGCCTGGATTTGCAGTTAGGTAAGACAAAGGTCTTTTTACGAGCCGGTCAGATGGCTGAGCTAGACGCAAGGAGAGCAGAGGTTCTTGGAAATGCAGCCAGAACCATTCAAAGGCAAATTCATACTCACATTGCACGGAAGGAATTCATCTCATTACGCCGAGCGGCAATTCAGTTGCAGTCATGTTGGCGAGGTATCTCAGAAATTATCCTTTGGATTTAATTTCTACCTCATTGTTACCTCAAGAGTAACTACTCCTAAATAAGGAAACAATGTACAAGTTCTCAGAAATGTAAGAGTGACTAGCACTTTTGCAGACAAGATTATTGAGTTCACAAGGAACTTTATGGCTTACTTGAATTTTCATATATGCCATATACAACAGATAACAATTTAAGTGGGTTAGCTCAATGCAAAGTGTGAGCTTGCAAGCTCTAGGGAATGGTGCATGAAACTCCTTGATTGGGTGTGTTGAAGCTTTCTCGGATTGAAAAGATTTTCCATTCCTTGGTCACACATATATTTGCAACACATTGACATTTGTATCTTGTTTATATAGCTTTTTGTAGGAGAATTGAAAAAGATAATCCCTGATGAGTGGAAATTTGCTTTCATATCCATGAGATTTTATTAATAGCTTATCTGGCAGTTTAAAAATTCCTGGCACAAACTGTAACTCTCATTCTTCTTTTGTCATTTAGCTATTGCGGCTTGCAGACTTTATGAGCAATTGCGCCGTGAAGCCGCAGCTCTATATATTCAGAAAACTTTCCGATCTTACATTGCTCAGAAGTCCTACTTAAAATTGCTGGATTGTGCTATTATATTGCAAATGGGCATGAGAGCAATGTCTGCTCGTAATGAATTCAGATTCAAGAAGCAGACCAAGGCTGCAATAAGAATTCAGGTGACCCAAAAATCCCTTGAAGGTATCGTGGACTTTGAGAATGTAAGGAAGTAGATCACATACGGTATGTTGATCCTTGAATTTGTTCATCGCTTGCAGGCTCGTGTTCGTTTGCACAGAGATTATTCTTACTACAGAAGTCTTCAGAAGGCTGCTATTGTTACTCAATGTGGTTGGAGGCAACGGGTTGCTAAGAAAGAGCTCCGAAAGCTCAAAATGGTTCTAGCTCTATTCTTCACGTGCTTTTATCCCTATGGAAAATTGTTGGTTTGCATGATTACGTTTGTACATTGACTCAGGCTGCGAGGGAAACAGGAGCCCTCAAAGAAGCAAAAGACAAGTTAGAAAAGAAAGTAGAGGAGCTTACATGGCGCTTACAGTTTGAGAAACGCTTGAGGGTGAACTTGTTTAGAAAGTTCATTTCTGATTTACTGAACTTGACTGTGACCATGCTCCTTATCTTTTGTCTATCAAATGCAGAGTGAGTTGGAAGAGACAAAAGCACAAGAAATTGCAAAGTTACAGGAGGCATTGCACTCAATGCAAATACAAGTAGAAGAAGCAAATGCTAGAGTAATAAAAGAACAAGAGGCAGCACGGAAAGCAATTGAAGAAGCTCCTCCAGTCGTTAAAGAGACTCCAGTTATGGTTCAAGACACTGCAAAAATTGACACATTAACAGCTGAGGTAGAGAGTTTGAAGGTAAGAACCTTGCACTGGACTGAAATTGTGACAACAGAATATTGGCACACACTACTGTGTCACCCAGACAGCTATATTTGGACATGTTAGCTTACTTTCTTTATTAAGATAGACTCTCCCAAAGAGGACCAGGTGCAGATTTTGACAACATATGCTTCACCTTCAGATATCCCAGTAGAGCAGTTAGTGTCTGACATTTCCATCGTCAAGATATATGCAGAGTATTTAACTGTTACTTAGGCTTTGCACTTTACATAAAATTGGCTGTTTTCCCCTTAAGAAAGCACTATAGATGTATGTTTTTCGGAATGAGAAGGTATCCCCAAACATGTAGTAGATAGACTGTACAGGCCTTCAATAAATAGAAAATAGACTCAGAAAACCACTGGTATGACAAGCTTCAATATATTGTACAGGCCTTGCTGCTACCAGAAAAACAGGCTGCTCAAGAGGCTAGAAAAGCTTGCGCAGATGCTGAGGCCAGAAATATGGATCTGGCTAATAAGCTTGAAGAAGCAGAAGGAAAAGTTCATCAGCTTCAAGATTCTGTACAGAGGTTTGTATCCATAAATTGGAAATCATTATTTAATGAGTATTATTTTTCTTATCCACTATATAGAAGGCAGCAACCTACCACCCATGTCGTCTGTGTTCCTGGGGTTTCCTTTTTGTGATTATCTGTACTTAGGGTGTGTTTGAGCCAATTATTTTAGAAGAATATATTCTGGAATAGTAGATTGATGGAGAATGTGTGGTTGAAAAAGAAGGAAAAGTTATTGATGTGATGGAAAATATTATTTTATTGAAAAATGTGGAGTTGAAAATGTTATTAGTTTATTGAAGAATGTGTGGTTGAAAATAAGTAGAAGAATGAAAATGAGAATTTTAATGTGTACCAAACAGGGGCTTAATGTTGAGAATTCAACATAGCTGGCCTAGTCTTGGAGCAGCAACGACCAATTCTTTCTTTCGAATTAGCTTATGTTTTGTGCTCAAGTTGTATGTAAACATGTTTATACATGATGAAACTACTCCCACCCCCATCCCCCCACCCCCAAAAATAATATAAAATAAAATATGCGTAATTAAACCTCCCCAAAAAGTCGTGTGCTTGCATGCTATTTGCTTCCTTTGTAAAAGAATGAATTACGATGATACTTGTCGAAAATGGTTATAGAATTTAGATTGTAAATTCTAAATAATTTAGGCAACTAAATTACACCAAATCAGGAGACTAAACTAGGAAAATATACAGCTAGACAATCCCATAAATCAGGGAATTAATTCCCTAATGTCTTTAATCATCAGGGCTCAGGCAATTAAATCCCTAATATCATATCTGTCAACCTTATCGATATTGTAATTGCTTCCGCTCATCTCAGGCTGGAAGAAAAGCTGTCCAACACTGAGTCAGAGAATCAAGTACTTCGTCAACAAGCTCTGACCATGTCACCTACAGGAAAATCTATATCTGCACGACCCAGGACAACAATTTTTCAGGTAATGCTGATATGTTTGGGAATTTTCATCATATTACTTGCTCGCAAAGATAATACTTATTTTCCCTGGTGCATTACAGAGAACTCCAGAGAATGGAAATGTGCTCAATGGAGGAACAAAGCATGTGCATGTAAATAACACATCACCTCTTTAATTTGAGAGAAATGTTTATATGCAGAAGCGTCGCATGTATGTAAATGTTGAAAAATTTATAAACTTTCAGTGCTTATAGTCCATTGCTTGTTGTAGGACACGACCCTTGCTGTGGCAAGTCCTAAAGATCCTGAATCTGAGGAAAAACCGCAGAAGTCTCTTAACGAGAAGCAGCAAGTAAGTGGGTGCTGGGGTATATGTATGAAAACTGTATTGTGATGCATGGAAAATATTTATCTAAAATTTACTCCCAAAAAATTCCCTTTTTGATGTATCTGCTGTTTGTCTACAGGAAAATCAGGACCTGCTAATCAAGTGTATTTCACAAGATCTGGGATTTTCTAGTGGCAAACCAATTGCAGCATGTGTAATTTACAAATGCCTTCTTCACTGGAGATCGTTTGAGGTTGAGAGGACAACTGTGTTTGACCGTATAATTCAAACCATAGCTTCAGCCATAGAGGTAAAGTGAATAGTTGCTGAGAATGCCTTTACCTTATCTAATTGCTAATACTTTGATCAGTTCTAATGTGACTTCTTATTGAAAAGATTAGTCATTTTACTCGACAAGTTCTTTTTATTATGCATATATATATATATATATATATACACACATATATTCATGACTGCTAATTTTGTATATTCTGCCGAAGGTCCCTGCTAATAATGATGTGTTATGTAACACATCCACATTGTTGATGCTGCTTCAACACACGCTCAAAGCAAGTGGAGCAGCTAGCTTGACCCCACAACGACGGAGGTCATCATCTGCTTCTCTTTTTGGGAGGATGTCACAAGTATGCACTCGCTTTGCATTCACTTGCCTCCTGGCTTTGACTTGCTGCCTAAATGCTTTTATTTCTTATGCTTCCTTTTTCTACTTGTCACGAATTTTTTAGGGATTGAGAGGATCTCCACAGAGTGCTGTTTCATTGCTGAATGGTCGAATGCTTGGTAGACTTGATGACTTGCGTCAAGTTGAGGCCAAATATCCTGCTCTATTGTTCAAACAGCAGCTCACTGCTTTCCTGGAGAAGATTTATGGAATGATCAGAGATAATTTAAAGAAAGAGATTTCTCCTATGCTTGGGTTATGCATACAGGTATATCATGCATTATATAATATGTACATGCTAGGATGAGCATTGTATGCTAAGAATTTCCTTTTTCTTCTACGTACCATTACATATATGGTTCTTTCAACTTCTGATGATTTTTTTTTTATTTATTTTTTTAAAGGAAAGGGAAAATTTTCATCAAATTTAAAGAAAAGGGAAAACTTTCATTAAATTTATAGCCAGCTTGAAGTCCATTTATGGCTTTCAGTTTCACCATCTTATTATTTTCAATTCCTTCCTTTTTCTCTTCTTGTTCTTATTTTTTATGAGGGTGATACTAAAATCACAATGCTGAGGGAGAGGTTGACGGCCTTGTGTGCTTTGCTTCTGTACCAAGTGAAACGCTGTTAAATCTTTATTTGTCTTTTGAGTACCTACGTTGTTCAATGCAGGCACCTAGAACATCTCGTGCAAGTTTAGTGAAAGGTCGTTCTCAAGCTAATGCTGGTGCTCAACAAGCGCTAATTGCACATTGGCAGAGCATTGTAAAAAGCCTAAACAATTACTTGAAGACAATGAAAGCTAACTACGTGAGTTATATAATTTACTTGAACTGGTAACTTTACTGTTCATTTTCTTTTTCGTTTTGCACATTCAGTTTTTCTCCCTACTCTTGTTTATTACAGGCCCCCCCTTTCCTAGTTCGCAAGGTTTTCACTCAAATATTCTCATTTATCAACGTTCAACTTTTCAACAGGTAAGTCCATCTTATAAGAGATGAATCCCTCACCTATTGTGAAATTGGTTTGCAGACCCTAAAATTAGATGTCTTATAGAGTATTTCATGGCTGTCCTATGTGTTTTACCTGCTTCTCTATCCAAAACTTTTCAGTCTTCTTCTGCGACGCGAGTGTTGCTCGTTCAGTAATGGGGAGTATGTGAAAGCCGGGTTGGCTGAACTAGAGCAATGGTGTTGTTATGCAACTGAGGAAGTAAGCTTCGTTGAATGTTTTTATGTTATTCTGTAAAATCAGACCAGTGCCTAACCTAAATCTTTTGGTGTGCAGTACGTGGGCTCAGCTTGGGACGAATTAAGGCATATCAGACAGGCAGTTGGATTTTTAGTGAGAATCCGAGTCACTGTCTTCTCTATGTAAACTATAGGTTGTAACTCGCCACACAGATTCCTAACCTAAATTATTCCACTCAATTTCTTTACATTTCAGGTTATACATCAAAAGCCCAAGAAGACATTGAAAGAAATAACAGATGAACTTTGCCCTGTGAGCAAACCCCCAGTCACCTTTCATGCCATCATTTTCTTTATTAGTTTTGTTTTTTTGACATTTCTGGTCGTTGTCCTCAGGTTCTAAGCATACAACAATTATACAGGATTAGTACAATGTACTGGGATGACAAATATGGCACTCATAGTGTTTCACCAGATGTAAAGTTTTTTCATTTAAACTGTCTTCATGTGTCCATTTGTTTGGATATGTGCAGAAATTCACTTCTCACAGTGTTTGTCTTCAGTTTCCCGATTCGCTTATATCTTTTTTCCTGGTGTGAAGGTCATATCAAATATGAGAGTTATGATGACAGAGGACTCGAACAATGCAGTGAGCAGTTCGTTTTTATTAGACGACGACTCAAGGTAATTTTTAACTTTAGTTACATTATCACGGTTAGCAACACTTTTATTAAATGCTTCATTTATGATGTAAAGCATATTCAAAGAATCGGTCATATCTTGAGACAAAGTTGGTGCAAGTTTACAAATATGGTTTCATGAATGTAATTTCTCCATTTTCTTTAGTACAAGTTTGTTTCTAAACACACACACCCGCAAAAATGAAAAGGGAGATTCTTTATCGTATTAATTCTCTCTGCATGATTTTTATCACCCTGCCTCCTTGAATTTAAATATCACCTGCACGTAATAATCTAGAATGATAAAAGCTCTTCTAATACTTCATTCTGCTTTATCAAAATCAAACATCACTGCAGCATTCCGTTCTCAGTGGATGACCTTTCCAAGACAATGCCACAAATAGATGTAGCTGACGTGGAACCTCCCCCTTTAATCCGTGAAAATTCAGGCTTCGTATTTTTGCATCAACGCTCTGAATGATGATAATTGTGAAGGTTGGATGTCAGATCCTATGCAACCAATTCCGCTGTCATTTGTCAATCAACTTGCATATTCTTGTGCATACAATTTCATAGCTATGCATCAGTAGATTATTGTATACTTGTATTCATTTACTAGAACAAAAGTCATTGTTTGTTTTTTAAGTTGGTTCGTTTTCATCACGATAGGTATGCCTTAGAAGGCCACGGGGGCTTCTAGGGTGGTGATGATATGCCAGGTATGGGAACAAAAATTGGTTCCCAATGGCTGTTTAGGTTTTTGGGTGTATGCGCAATTTTTTAGGTTTTCATGGTGTAGTATGAAGGAAATGCATCAAGGTGGTGTTATATTCCATTTTTATGCATATTAGCCAGCACGACGCTGTGCCTCTATGCAACTATTTGTTCATTTTCTTTTCTTTTTTGTACAATGAAAAAAATTATTTTTATGTTTTTTGGGATCTTTTTTATAATGATCTCAATCAGTTCTTTTCTATGATTTTGAGTTATTTTTTATTTTATTCTTAATGTGAATCTGCGATATAATTTCCATCCATTCATAAATTTATTGAATTTGGGATTGTGTCAAGCTGTCAGCATTTGAAACTCTTAAAACAGAGACCTGGGATGATCAATTCTTTTGAACACCTTATAGCATCTCCAATTGTGGTGTAAAATATATTTAAATTGTTATTTAGATTTTCAAAGTGGCTGGAAGCCTCTCTAATGAGCAGATGCAAAGGAAATGCAAGTTGCATTTATCGACAGAAAATGTTCAAAAAAAAAAAATGTAAATTTACATCTTTTACACCTACAAGAGATAAAAAGTTGATTTACATCTTTTTTTGGAGTAAAATTTGAATTTAGATTCACCTGAATGTAATTGAGGATGCAAAAGTAATTCTGGAGATATTACTTTACGCTCAATTTTATATCACCAGTGAAGATGCTCTTAGTTGATGAAATTGTAACACTGTTTTGTTTCTTGTACATTCCAATTGAAAAGAAGTTTTGTTTCACTTTGATTTTAGCAATTTGAATTTAGTCACTCAACTTTGACTACATTCTCTACTGAACTTGAAAGAATAAGTGGAATAGAGGAATTATTTGGAAGAAAGAAGAACCTGCACCTGCAGATAACAGAGGACTACCAGAAATACTACCAGAAATACCCCTGTAGTCGTGTTTTAGCTTATTATGTTTTCTTTGTTTCCTTCTCAGTCAGTACAGTTTCTTCTTGATGAGTTGTCACTTTCTTATTGGACTTTGTCTTCAGCTTGCTCTATATATATTGCAAGTGTATTCTATTTCCGTTAGATCTATTTGAATAAATAAAAACCAGTTTCTCCAAAATATGTTTTCAGCTGCTTTTGTTCATGGTATCAGAGCGGGCTGAAAAATCATAAAGGTTTTTTGAAACCAATTGAATAGCTGAAGAAAGTATGGCATGAAATGAATTCGAATCAGAAACTGAGGATGAAGCAACAGGAAAGGAGTATTCGAATGGAGACCCATTAGATCTTCAAAACTCAGATCATCCTGGTATGGTTTTAGTCACTTCGGTATTGACAGGAAGGAATTACCTTAGCTGGAGTAGATCTATCATCATAGCATTAGGAGCTAAGATGAAATTGGGTTTCATTGATGGAAAATGTAATAAACCTACGGAAAATTCGTCTAAAATCGAGCAATGGATCCGGGTAGATTGTATGATTAGATCGTGGTTATTGAATTCAATTGCAAAAGACATTGTTGAAGCTTCCATTTATACCAAATCAGCAAGGGATTTATGGTTAGAATTGAAGGAAAGATATGGTGACTGTAATGGACCGATGATATATCAGATACAAAGAGAAATCAATAGCATTTCGCAAGGAGTTTTAACAGTTGAAAAATATTACACTAAATTGAAGAAACTCTGGGATGAGTTAATGTGTTTAATGCCAATCCCTACCTGCACTTGTTCAGCATCTAAGGAAATCTCAGATCTGACTGCTTCCAATCAGTTGATACAATTTCTGATGGGTTTAAATGATACATTTGATCATATAAGGAATCAGGTGCTAGTGATGGATCCACTTCCCTCAGTCAACAAGGCATATTCGATGGTGTTGAGAGTCGAAAAACAGAGAGAGGTTCACAACATTTTTCCTGATTCAAATGAAAATTCAGCTATGTTAGTTAGATCCACGGATTACAGGAGAGAAAATGGAAATAGAGGAGGATTTAACAGAAATGCTATGAGATATGGCTCAGGGAGAGGAAATAACAGAAGATTTGGAAATGGAAAAGAATTATATTACTGTGATCATTGTAACATGAAAGGTCATACTAGGGATGGTTGTTTCAAATTGATAGGATATCCAGAATGGTACAAAACAATAAAGGAACAGAGGCCTAGAAACTTTGGAGATGGACGGTTCTCAGCTAATATGATTGACACACCTCTGGATTTTGAAGATGATAAGACAAATCAGAACAAGGAAATGGATCAGACAACATCTACAGACTTAGCAAATCTGGTAACACAGGAAGTACTGAAAGTCTTGAGAGGAAAGAGGCTGATGGAGGCTGAAAATAAGGTGAATTTTGCTCACATCAGAGAATATGCAGGTATGAGTTCATATCACTCGCTTTTAGCTGCACTTGATCATGTGAAACCAGGAACTTGGATAATTGATACAGGAGCCAGTAATCACATTTGCACGGATTTGAATCTGATGACAAAATTGACTCCCGTTACACAATCCACTCTTGTTTGCTTACCTGATGGAACAAACATATCAGTTAACCACATTGGAAATGTTGAATTAAACCAAAAATTGCATCTAACAAACGCCTTATATGTTCCTAGCTTCAAGTTTAATCTTCTGTCGGTACCAAAGATCACTCAAACAGCTAACCTTAGATTAACTTTCTATCCTAACTTCTGTCTATTGCAGGACCTGCAGAATGAAAATGTATTGGCAGTTGGCAAGCTTGTAGGGAAACTATATTTGTTAGATGAGTTTAGTTTTGTTTTCCAAGAAGTTAGAAGTAGTGATAAACTAATAGCTCAATCCAAATCTCCAACATTTACTACTTCTTGTAATCAGACATTTGATATTAATAACATTTCTGATTCCTTATCCACTGATCGGTTTCTTGAGTGGCATAACAGACTTGGCCATGTTTCTTTTCACACAATGCAATACCTAGATTTTCTTAAGCATTTTCCAAAGAAATCAGATTTACTCAAACACTGTGAGGTTTGTCATAAGGCTAAACAACAGCGAAGTCCTTTTCCCATCAGTACCATTCGTACACTTGCTATTTTCGACCTTATCCATGTTGATCTTTGGGGGCCCTATCGACAATTCTCACTCACTGCCACTCCCTACATGCTTACCATAGTTGATGACTATAGTCGGTCCACTTGGACTTTCTTACTTGTGCATAAAACACAAGTTGCAAAAACCTTGGATAATTTTTTTAGAATGGTTGAGACACAATTTAATACAAGGGTTAAATGCATCAGAACAGATAATGGGACTGAGTTTCTCAGTCACGAATGCCAAAATATTTTTCAGATGTTTGGTATCCTTCACCATCGAACTTGTGTTTATACACCTCAACAAAATGGGGTGGTGGAACGCAAACACAAACATTTGCTTCAAATAGCTAGATCTTTAATGTTCCAAGCATATTTGCCAAAAAATTTTTGGACTTTTTCCTTGTTAATGGCCACTTTCATCATCAACAGACTTCCTACCCAGGTTTTAAATTGGCAAACCCCTTTTGAGAAATTATTTGGCCACAAACCAGATTATTCCCTGTTGAAAACTTTTGGCTCCTTATGCTATATAGCAAACACCAAACCACACAAAACCAAATTTGAATCCAGATCTCACAAGTGTGTATTTCTTGGGTATAATACGGGTCAAAAGGGATTCAAAGTATTTGATATTGACACTAAACAGATACACGTTTCCAGGGATATTGACTTTTTTGAATCCATATTTCCTTTTAAAAATGATCAATTTCATGAATCCAATCCTTCTTTACCTCTCTTTCACCCATCTGATGTTGATCAGGATTTGACATATTCAAAAAAAAGGACTGGTTCAAATCCATTGCATGCTCTACCTTCTCCAGGGACACATCAAGACCCTTTACTATCTCCTGATGTTACTTCACACCCTGTACCCCTCATACATGTTCCTTCCTCTGAAAAACAACATGCTGATGAAACTTGTTCTACGTCTCTACCTCATCATGAATCCTCCATTCCAATTGTTAGACAAAGTACTAGAACTAAGTCTCAACCATCCTGGCTACAAGACTATATCACAAATGTTAATACCAAGCAAGTTCTGCCAATTGCTGATGCTGCTTCATGCTGCACAAAGGTCTCTTCACCTCTTTCTGGGTATACTCCATCTACCTTTCCCTTCACTTCTTCTCCACAGCTTAACCCTTCATATAGTGTTTTTCTGGCAAATGTATCAATTGCACAGGAACCTTCCTCATATAGTCAAGCCAGCAAAAGTGTTGAATGGATTAAAGCCATGCAACAAGAACTAGATGCACTCGAAAAAAATCAGACTTGGGAGTTAACCACGCTTCCACCTGACAAGCAAGCTATTGGTTCACGATGGGTTTACAAGGTTAAATTCCATGCTGATGGTACAGTGGATAGACTCAAAGCTAGGCTTGTTGCAAAGGGTTACCATCAAATGCAAGGAATTGATTATTTTGACAGCTTCTCACCGGTGGCTAAACTTGTTACAGTTAGACTTTTTCTGGCAGTTGTGGCTGGAAAAGGTTGGCCTATTCACCAGTTGGATATTAACAACGCCTTCCTTCATGGCTACTTGGATGAAGAAGTCTATATGCAGCCACCTGAGGGTTATACTAAATCATTACCAGGGCAGGTTTGTAAATTGAAACGCAGTTTGTATGGCTTAAAGCAGGCCTCACGACAGTGGAATACGGAATTGTGTGTTAAACTTCAGTGCAAAATATTTCTTGGGATTGGAA
This sequence comes from Fraxinus floribunda, assembly GCA_903798395.1. NCBI lineage: Eukaryota > Viridiplantae > Streptophyta > Magnoliopsida > Lamiales > Oleaceae > Fraxinus > Fraxinus floribunda. The sequence goes on along the minus strand of CAIGRS010205658.1, from coordinate 3,118 downwards.
ATTGCCCGTAATGCGGATGGCATGTATATTAATCAGCGAAAATATGTCCTTGATCTCATTCGCGATGCTGGCCTCCTTGGGGCCAAATCAGTTCCAGTTCCTATACCAAAGGGCACGAAGTTGATGGCTCTAGAAGGTTCCTTGCTACCTGATCCTGAAAGGTACAGGAGATTGGTTGGGAGGCTACTTTACCTGAATCTAACCAGACCTGATATCACCTATGGAGTCCAGCAGCTGAGCCAGTTTGTTCATGCTCCTTGTCAAGTCCATTGGGACACTGCTTTACATCTCCTCAGATATCTCAGGGGGTGTCCTTCCAAAGGTCTTTTCTTCCCTGCTACAAATTCATTTTCTTTAGAGGCCTATTCAGATGCGGATTGGGGCTCTTGTCTTGATACACGGAAGTCACTTACTGGTTTTTGCATCTTTTTGGGACCGTCCTTGGTATCCTGGAAAACAAAAAAGCAGACCACTGTCTCTCGTTCTTCCGCTGAGGCCGAATATCGGAGTATGGGCAGCACTGTATGTGAGTTACAGTGGATTTCTTACATCTTAACTGATCTTCACATTCCCTTGTTGACACCTATTCCATTATGGTGTGATAACAAGGCTGCTTTACATATTACAGCTAATCCCGTTTTTCACGAAAGAACCAAGCATCTGGATATTGATTGTCATGTTGTCCGAAATCAGTTCAAGGATGGTTTTATTCTCCCACAATTTGTTCCTTCCAGTCTTCAACTTGCAGACTTATTTACTAAATCTCTCGCCTCTCCTCAGTTTGCTTCTCTTCTCTCCAAGTTGGGATTGAGAGATTTACACCAATTCCAACTTGAGGGGGGGATGAAAGAATAAGTGGAATAGAGGAATTATTTGGAAGAAAGAAGAAGAACCTGCACCTGCAGATAACAGAGGACTACCAGAAATACTACCAGAAATACCCCTGTAGTCGTGTTTTAGCTTATTACGTTTTCTTTGTTTCCTTCTCAGTCAGTACAGTTTCTTCTTGATGAGTTGTCACTTTCTTATTGGACTTTGTCTTCAGCTTGCTCTATATATATTGCAAGTGTATTCCATTTCCGTTAGATCTATTTGAATAAATAAAAACCAGTTTCTCCAAAATATGTTTTCAGCTGCTTTTGTTCAGAACTAACAAATATAATTATCTATCTATAGGATGGTATGAAGTGGTATAAAAATTCTATTCAAAGATTATTTCTATCGTTCAGTCGGCAAAATCCCTTAATATTTTCTATTTTTCTATAATATTATATTAATTTATTTAAAAATAATAATCCAACAAGATTCATTTTCTTCAAACATGAGTGCGGACACGATTAATAAAGCGTGTGGTGTTATTTTTATTTTTATTTTTTTTAAAATTTGTTTGCATCTCAATTAATTCAAACGCACGACGATATTTTATTTTTATTTTTTTTAATTCAAATACAAAGAAAGAGTATCTAAATCGACGACATTTTTCTATATTATCGTGCATTTCAGTTTTTTCTAATCTGGTAACTAAATTTAAGTTTTGTCCATAGCAAGGGAACTATCCTCAGTTAATATTTTAATGAATTTTAAAAGTCCCTGCATGTTTATGTATCCTCGATAACTTCTTGATTTATAAGAATTTCTTTAATAAAAGGATTTTAAAAGCGTTGATGGAATTCAAGCCTAAAAACGCACAACAAACATTTTTAAATTTTCATTATTTTTCAATAAGATTTTTATCGATTCTGTTCGTTAGAATTTATAATCTTTTAAAATTCATTAAAATTCTAATTGAGGACACTCCTACAACATAACTTCGTCTAATTCCATCATTTAGTGACGTCCACGTCTAGGGATGTAACCCGTCGAGCGGGGCCAGGGCATCCCTTTCTGTTCTTACTCTATTAGGGATTTTTGAGAGTTGAAGTAGGGAGGGGATTGATTGGTGCAGGGAATAAATTATTTGCCGTCCATCTTGTTTACCAATTTATTTAATTATATTTTCTATATACGATTTATATATAAATTATGAAAGAAACTTTATTACTTTTGAAACTAGATTGAGTGATTGCTTACAACTTGCTATCGTTAGACAATTTCCTCATCTCGTTACTTTACTTTCCGTTTCATTTCGGGCTTTCTATCAAGCGCACATAGTATTATGCTGACTTTGTTCCACCGACCCAATCACATGTGATCGACTGAGTATACACCCAAGGAACTGCTAAAAATAGAATAAAATAAAAATTATAGTCATGATGAGTTCAAGATGGGAGCATGTTTGTCGTCCCAATTCCAATTCCATAATGGGAAGAGGACGGATAATTTTGCCATTTTCACCCACTTAAGAAAATTCCATCTAAGTGATGGAATTGGATGTTATTGCCTTAATTAAAATAAAGGCTGCCAAAGAAATTTACCTTCAAAACACACATAATTTACTGTACATATTAATCTCGCTACGTTATATTAAATTTTAGAATAAAAAAAAAATGTTTGTTGTACATTACTATTTGCATAATATTTTACAAATTGATGAGCTGTCAAAAAGAAAATGAAAAAGTTCTTTTTTATTTGATTGATAAGATTTGACTCAATCAAATTTCGCCACCTCATTTGTTAGAAAACAAATCTATAAGTTATGATGTACATGTACCACAATCATAAAATTTAACTGATTTCCTATTTTTTTTTTTTCATTCTTCAGGTTGTTTTTTCTCATTATCTGTATACCTGTAAATAATTATGTTTCAATAATCAAAATGAAAATGGTTGTACTATATATACATCACAATTTACAGATTTATTGACCCACAGATGATGTGGTGAGATATGATTGAATCAAAATTTCACCAATTAACTAAATAGATAAAATACCTCTACTTTCTTTTTGCCACCTGATAAGTGTATTTTATACACTTATTTATGGTACTAAAATATCAATATTTGGTAGTTCTTTTGACAAAATATAGCCTACATTATTGTATTTTATGTTATATAAGTAAAACTCAATGGTTGAATGAAGAATCGAAAGGAAGAAGCGGAAAATGGTGAAAAATGGCAAAATTCAAAGTTTGAGGACCAAATTGAAAATATTCCATTGTTGATTTGGACCAAAAGATGA
>CAIGRS010205655.1:0-20031 GCA_903798395.1 Fraxinus floribunda | reverse complement strand
GGTGAAAAAAGATTTTCCGTTAAAATAAGAAATTCTGTTAGTTTTTCCGTTAAATCAAGAAATTCCGTTAATTTTTCCGTTAAACCAAGAAATTCCGTTAGATAGACACTTTTTATATATAGAAAGATTTAAAGCCTTTAATTATTTTATTGATTAAAAACCCATTTTGGTGTTCAAATATTATTTTCATATTAATCCTGAGGGGTTGCTCAATTGGTCAGATCTTGGATTTGCTCTTCAATGGTCATCAGTTCGAGTCCCCTCAGAGCTACTGAGGTGAGTACCAGCTGTAAATTTCAGGGTAGAGATGGCAAAAAAACCCGTCTCGGGCGGGGATTGCCGCCCCGCCACGGGTCGCTTACTTAATTTGTATATTGATGTAGTTATTTTAAGTATTGTTTGCTTAAGATTATAAAATTTTGAATTTGTATTTAATTGGAAATTTTTGGTTTTAAAAAATAAAATACAAACGGGGCAAGAAACGGGGCAAGGTTCCGCCCTGCCCCACCCCGTCCCCCCCGCCCCGCCTCGCCTAAGGTGGGGCAGGCGCGGGGCGGGGGGGGGGGGGACGGGGGATTCGATGTCGCCCCGCCCCGTTGCCATCACTACTTCAGGGTCCTGTGAGATTAGTCAAGGTACACGCAAGTTGGCCCGAACATCCACGATATATATATATATATATATATATATATATATATTATTTTCATATTAAATTACACAAAAAAGCACTTATTGAAAAGCGGAAGTACATCTAAGTTACATACAAAAACAAGACAAGTTAAAATCACATAATAAAACCAATTTATTATATAATTTAATCATGTTAAACTTAAGTTAATATGCACATCCATCGTTTAAGGCGTTTATAGCACATTTCATTGTAAAAACAATATAATTAGTCCTGATGGAGAAGTTATATTAATTAAGAAACAAATTAAACATTAAGAATATTGTAGATAGACATGATAAATATGAAAAACAAGCATGTGACATTACAGTTGTGTTCCCACGACGATGAGGATGCAAAGATTTGTTGATTTACCATGTACTTGGAGGTGAAATCTCACAGATATTTGATGATCGATCATTATATATCATCCTTGTACAATCGACGCAAGGACAATATACAAGATAAATGATGGGCAATCATGTGGCTCGCCATTTCTCTACCACCACATCAATAGTACTCGCTAGAAGTTTATAAATACGAGCATTTCACTCATTCTTGATAGAGAGTCATTGGAATTCACCATTGTTATCGGAAAAGCTAGACATTCGATTAGTATGACCATGAGCATCATAACATTAAGGGGCTGTCTGGGAGAGCTTTGGGAATAAAAATTGATTTTCTGCCCGTTGGTTGTCTCTTGGTCTGACACAAAAGTCAGGCATTTTCTTTGTTTTTTGGACCGTTGGGTTATTCAACGGTAAAATAATCAATTTTTGGCCAGATTTTAAGCACTTCCAGACAGCCTCTAACAACAATCTAATACTACAGAGTGAAGCAACATCGTTCAACATCTCAAATTGACAAATCAACTTATATCACGATATCGATGTTTGGTTAAACTGTGATCCAAGCCGCTGCTACTATCCAATAAAATTGTCCATTCAGCCTTCTTTGATAACATTTCAGATTAATGAAGGGATTTGAATTTTGATATCGCAATCTATGTTGTCACCAAAAATATTTTTTGAAAATAAGTATTTTTTAAACTCCAAACATGCGCCCCTTCTATTCCTCAAAGCAGTTACAGTCGCAATTTGAAGATATAAGTGCAGCGACATGACTACACAACCGATGCCCACTGCAGCAAAACCCATGAACATCGTAGGAGCGGCCGCTGCGGGCGCTCAGAAAACGGTGCTAATAACGGGGGTGAGCAGAGGTCTCGGCAAAGCCCTAGCTCTGGAATTGGCCAAGCGCGGCCACACTGTAATCGGCTGCTCCCGTTCTCAGGATAAGCTACCCGCTCTCCAATTGGAGCTATCCTCTGCTTCAGCGTCCTTCGTGCCTTCCGATGCCAGCAAGAATGCCAACGAACACCTTGTCATGAATGTCGACGTGGTAATTAGTTTTGCATTTGTGGAATTTCGTTTCTGTCTGCGTTTAATCGATTTATGTGATGATATAACTGTCTTTGACTCGTGGTTTGACTTTGTAGAGGTCTAATAGCAGCGTTGAAGAGTTGGCACGCTCAGTGGTGGAAAAGAAGGCCTTTCCTGATATTATAGGTAAATTTGATTCACAATGGTATATATAATTGGTTGTTATTGAGATGGCTGAATGTTCATAGACATGTTTTTACAGGGGAGATATTTTAGTGGCACATTGCTGCGAGTTATGGATAATTCAATGTAGCCATTAGGGTTATATAGTTTGTTAGCGGATAATTTTAGTCTGATTTTACAAAAAGAATTTGGATGCTATAAGGTCATCTTGTGCTACTTTACAACAACGATGGTATTGGTTGCACAATTTAGAGATGGTAATATCTGGAACAATATCATCTGGGGAGGATTTTGCTGTGGATTAACATCATACTGTTAGTAGGGATCAACCACTCAAGCTCAAGCCAAACAAAGGAAAGAAAGACATATCTAGGGATGGTAGATGGACCAAGTAAGATGACTAGCTTTGTCTGACTGGGTATTGGCCCGGCTTTACTACCCTTAGTATACTTTTGGCTATACCCTAGAATAGAATAAAGTCCCAGTGCAGAAGTAGAGAATTCAAGTGAAAAAGAGTTAAATCCCCAGGTACAATGTAAGTAATTTTTGAAGGTACATTAGGCATTTACCCCTGAAGGTGTATTCTTCATGCAAGGATGCAATGAAAGAAAAAAAAATCTACAGTCAGTGGAGGAAAACAAAACAATAATTTAAGAGTGTATTACTTCTTACAGAAGATTTTAGATAGTATTTTTAGTTGTTCTGGACTCCTTTTTAGTTGTTCTGGACTCCTATATCTGTATAAACTGAGATTTCAACAATCTCGTGCTGCTTGCCACCCTTCTTTGAAACCATTCTAGTTTTAAATTTACTACTTCTCAGTGTTTTGTGATAACACACGTGGTGAATCAGACATTTTGTTAATGTTGTCTTTTCACTTGCACATTTCTTTATTTATATCATATAAAAAGTTAATATGGAAAAGGCACATGCCCTGATGTCTTAAGGCATCAACCTCCCTATATGAAGGTAAAATGGTTCCCTTAGCCCTTTTCCTTTGCAAATGCTTGAGAAGATTCATGTTTATCTAAATTGCATTCTAGACTTCACTTGGCTTGTCATTTTACTAATTGATGCTAGATCTAACACATGAATCTTTTCCAGTGAACAATGCTGGCACAATAAATAGGAATAATAGAATATGGGAAGTTCCAGTAGATGAATTTGATGCTGTCATTGATACTAATATCAAGGGGATAGCAAATATGTTGCGCCACTTCATTCCCCTTATGATCGAGAAGAAGCAAGGTATAATTGTGAACATATCATCTGGATGGGGAAGATCTGCTGCTGCCCTGGTAAGTTGGATTATTATGTTTATCTTTCTTAACATTTATATATTGTGCAGTATATTCTAATCTTATGAAACAATATGTTATTGCAGACAATTTTATACTGCTCGATATATTAGATACAAGTGTTCTTTTAGCTGGGGATCTTGTTATCATTAATAATATCAGTTGATAACTAATACTAGGGTGGACACAGTCTACTGTTCTCACCTCAACTTGTGTTTGATACGAGTGATGACCCAGATTTATAGTTCAAAATCTTAATTATTGAGCTTTTGGTTACTCACCTCCTTGCCATGTTAATTACTTGATGAAACTATATAAAATCTTACAGGTAGCACCATATTGTGCTTCAAAATGGGCAGTGGAGGGTTTGACAAGGGCAGCAGCAAAGGAGTTACCCCCTGGAATGGCAATTGTTGCACTTAATCCTGGAGTAATAAACACTGAAATGCTTCAATCATGTTTTGGCAGTTCAGCTGCTCTGTATGAAACTCCAGATTCATGGTATAAACTCTCTCTCTCTGCGCCTTATGAATTTGGAGTCGTGCATCAGTATGATTTGGTGAATTAAAACTTCTGCAGTTTCCGCATTAGTTGTAAAATTAGAAACACCTATCCTAATAAACAAATCTAAGGATCTAAAATTGCACGGTTCATTAATTTAGACATAAAATTGACATGAAAACTGATCGTTGAGTGGTTATTTTGAAAATTCTGCAGTGTACATACCTTTTAGTTTGGAGATATTTTTCTTTTACAATAAATTACTAAATATATGGGATATACAACTATACAAGTGATATATTGCGTTTTCCTTCACAAGCAATTAAGGTACATTAGAGAACAAAATTAAGAAAATTGGTATACTGTCAAAATCTTCCTTTTCTTTTAAATCATTAAACAAGGGGTTCCTCAAGTATCCTTTCAAGCAAATAAATTAACTATGATCTTTCTGAAATGATGGTTTTGACCCATGGCGGTTTGAAATTTGTGTGTGTGTGTGTGTGTTTAATCAAAATCAGGGATTTCAGGTTGAGAATTTCACTTGCTGCTGGAGTGTAAATGTTCTGGTTTCCTAAGTTTTTCACCTCATTTTCAACAGGGCTCCAAAGGCAGCTACAATGATTCTTAATCTTACATCCGCAGACAATGGCGCGTCTCTCACTGTATAATATGATATGCTCACATTCACATCTGCAGATTCATTTACATGAAGAGCTTTCTGCACATTAGATAGGAATCCTTCTTGCTGTTTAACAATAGTGAATTATTGTCATGTATTGCGAACCTTTATTAAGCCAATCACCTTAAGGTTTGACTGGTTGTCAATGTAAATTTTGTACTGTATGGTTTATAATTTGTGTTCATCATCGACTTGGTGGTTGATGGTTTTTTCATATTTTTGCGAGAGATGAATGTGGACACAGGTAGGAGACACAATGTTAAGTAAAGTATGGTGGGATCCAAATGATCTCGACTTGCGATACCGCCATCAAGGAGGACCCCTCGGTGCCTGGCGGAGTGGGATGTCTGTGGAAACTACATTTTTTTTTTTAGAAAAAAAAATTGCATTATTATCCCCATCTTTATGTTTTTATTTTAGTTATTCCAACATAATTAAGAAGGTACTCATTTACACTTTGAAAAATCAATCATACACATCCCAATTTAATGGACTTTTAGAACTTTACCATCCACAGTGGAACCCATCTTTAGGAGGGCAAGGATCATTTTGAAAAAATAAAAAACAAACATACGCTTAAATGCATATTGATAACACAACAAAGTTACATTATTCAGAAAATATACCACGTAGGTACAAAAAGTGCACATATATTGCACTTGGACTTATAGAATGGATTATAAAAAGTCAATAGAATGGATCTCATATTCACAGATTTAATCAGTTTTATTATTCACTCAACATCATTGGCCATATTACATAAGAATTATCCTATTTTGTACCTATAACACTGTTCTGCTTCGGCTATAGACTACGCTCCTGTTTGGTACACATTAAAGTTTTTATTTTCATTTTTCTACTCATTTTCAACACACATTCTTCAATAAAATAATATTTTACATCACATCAATAACTTTTCCTTCTTTTTCAATTACACATTCTCCATCAATCTACTATTCCAAAATGCATTTTTCTAAAATAATGTGGGTCAAACACACACATGCCGAAATATATCTATAAGACCAATCACACAAACATGGTTTGTGAGGCCCACTTCACCCAAAAAACGAAGAATAAAGAAAAAATTTAGTGTTGAGCTCCTCAACGTTTCATGTGATTAAGTTATGAGTCCACAACTTTTAAGTTCTAACCAAACCAATTTAGATATTTGACTTCAAGCCCATACGTGATCGAAACTGTTATTGTGAATGATAAAATCACAAGCAACTTTCAATTGAATTGGAGAGAGATTCAATGGTTTAACAATTTTTCCCTCAAACTTTAAGCAACATGAAAGTCGTGTATAATTTTATCATCCAAATTGGTGGTTTCAATCATGTGGAGATTCATATTCACTGATATAAATGGGTTGAGAACCCATACTTCACTTCTAAAGGTTGGGTACCTATAATCACACCAAAGTGAAAGATTTGAGAGTTCAATCCTAATTTTTTCAAAATAGTATTTATTGTGATGAAAGTTAAATGGGTAATGCTATTTAGCCCCAAGATGCTTAGCATCGACCTAGATGACTACATAATGGCAATAAGTTCCACACCGTACCTGACAAATAATATTTTTAAAGGTAATACAATTTTTTAACAAGCACTGAAAGCACATGACTGGATAGTGTGATATGAATCAAATCCCATTATTCTTCATCTTCTAAATCATCTGCAATGTCCTCTTCCATAAATCCTTAATTCCATTCTGAATCAAATCCTCCCATCTGTATTAATTCTGTCATATTATTTCATGTCTTGCATTTTTTACAGGGAAAGAGGACTTCTTAATCTTTCCTTTTTGGAGGAAGAACTTACCTAAGGAACTTGTTCCCATTTTTAAATGTGAAATTTCTTCCCTATTTGGGAAGCTTTTTCCAGTTCCTCAGTATAATTTAAACCATTTTCCTGCAGGTTTGCTCATTCCCTAGTCATAGTTGGCTCCAAAGTATAACTTATAGAGCAGCAGATATTGAGCGAATCGCTTATCAGCTTTCTTGGACGTTCTCTAATTCAGGGGGATGCTAGTTTGGAGCTATAATTGAGGAAAATCCAGGAGTTGTTTCAGTTTTTAGGACATGAAAATGGAAGAGCACTGAATGTCGTGACTGAGGATAGGTATCCAGTATATCCCCAGACGAAATTGCTAGCTAGCTTATAAGAAACATTTCTAGTTTAAGATGCAGGAATCGAGACTAAATTGATACTAATGTTAGTTGGAGCTTAGTGATCATGATCTTGGTCGAGTTGGAGACCAAGCTACTTTGCTTTAATTGTTGATAAAGGAAAGACAAAATAATCTCAGTAATGTGAAAAAATGTTTTTGCAACAGCAATTGCAAGAGGACTAATCTATGAGCATCCAAATGTTATTCAACAAATTTAAATGTCTATATCACAATGAAAAATTCGAAATGAGTGAAGATAAAATTATTTTCTATATAATAGAATAAATCCCAGTCCATAATAAATGTGGAATTATATATATATATGAATGTTGGAAGTGAGGGCCTCAAACCTTGTAAGCCACCAAGAAGGAATTCCTAGACAGGAAAAACAAGACGCCTTTCTTTGGGCCATCTGTCTTAAAGAAGACGTTTATAATGTCAACCAAGGCATGTCATGTGACAGCAACAGGGTTCATTGTTCAAGCGTACTTGGGGGGAACGATATGTGGGTAGAGTCCCAAAATATGCTCTGGCATAAAGTCGTGTCGCGTCAAGATTCCAACAATAGGAGGCCTCTGCATATCATTAAACAACACATGGTTATATCTATCAATTTCCTTGCATCTCAGGGAAACGAATCAAAGTCACGTAGTTCTATCTCTATTTGAATGTGAGATGCATCATTTCCATTTTCATATCACAGAAAAGAATAGAAAACAATGAAATTTCTTACCCCTGGTGTCTTTGGGACAACACACAAGTGTCTGAGACCAAGTTCCCGAAAGAGGACAGCAGCTTTGGCCAGAGACATAGTCTCTACTACTGTGTATGGAGATGTATTAGTAATTGGATGGAGATCAACATACATCTCCATTTCCTCCTCATTGATGTCCAAATCTTCAACCTTAAGCCCCTTTCCAGATCCTGGCTTTGCAAAATCAAAAGCATGAAACATCCTTAGAAGTTCAGATCTGATCAAGACCCGGTTCTTCGTGAACTTTTTTGCATTCAGTAAAACAAGCAAGTGAGACCTCAAAACCAAGCCACACAATTCTGGTGCATCAGTGAATGGTGGCTCATCAATCACAGGAAATCCATTATGCCTGGTCATCCTCAGAGCATGCACTATGTTACCTACTTTCTCAACACTGGAAAATGAAATCAAGGGGCCAGAGCAAACATCTCCAGCGACAAGCTGCCTCATGTACGGTTCAGCATGGGCTTCCATGTACGGCAAACCCTTCATCTTCACTATTTGGTCATATACACCCTTGTTGAAACTGTCGGCAACAGTTTTTGAAATAAGAAGAACAAGCATCATTAATGGGAGCATCAATAGATCATTAGTAAGTTCCAGGAGTATGACACAAATAGATACTGTCATTCTCATGGTCCCACCAAGAAAGGAAGCAGCTCCAAGAAGGCCAAAGAGACCAACATCAAGACTGGCAAAAGATCCCAAGAGTCTCCCAAGAAGGCGCCCATATGAGGCTCCAGCAAGTATGACAGGAATAAAGAGCCCGGAAGGTATGGCAATACCATAGGTAATAACACCAAGGAAGTACATAGCAGTAAAGAAAATAAATAGCGAGGAGATATGAAATTCGTGTTTGTTTCTTGAACTAAATAAATTACGGATGGCATCATCATTGGTGTTAAGGAAAAGGGAGGCAAGATCATTGTAGTGCCCTTCCTGACATTGGAATATTTTGTAGTTGCCAGAACGTCCTATTGTGGGGCACTGCACATCCAAGCCAGGGGGACAGGGAGTGCATGCTGCAAACCATGGAAGGCCGAAAGCACAACAAGAAGTTAGAAGAGAAATGACGATGACAAGCAGGATCTTCAAAGCAGGACCTCTCCTACAAGTAATTGATAATTATCAGCAAAGGATTACATATATTTAAATAAATAATTATAAGAAATCAAAGTGTATTGGAGAAAACACGATTCTGCAAAACATGCCATGATTATGAACAAAAATTAAAAATGGGATTCAGAAGAAACAGACACCAGATTAGTCTCAAGGTGGCGGAATTGATAAGTATAACATTACTAGCATAATAGATTAACAAAGTATTCCATAAGGAAGAAGAGCGATCTATATCAGGCAAGTAATTTCCATAATGGGCATACTCATTAATGATGCTGTATGTCCTAAGGACCTTATCCACAAGATAATTGTAAAGGCTTCCCAAAATGCCTCCAAGAACTCCAATTAACATAATTGCGAGTAGATCGGGAGTGTTATAAGAAGGGATTGCTGAATTCACATCAAACATGATCAGACCTCCTTGTCCAAATAATCCACAGTTTCCACTCTTACAAAATTGTATGAGAGATCTCAAAACCATAGCTACAACAGCGGTTGTGAAGAAAGTCCTCCAAAGAAGAGCACTCCGCCACCTAATACCACGGAAGAAAACATCAGTTCCTCAAAATGAGCACATGAAGGAATTAACACAAGCTAAAACCTGCTAATGTTACAAAATGAGCTACCAAAAAAAAACACATCTTCAATCAGATTGTTCAAAAAATTATTATAGTGTCATAGGTTTTTAGATATTTTTCAACAGAGTAAAGTTGAAAACATTAGTTCCTCAAAATGAGCACATGAAGGAATTAACACAAGCTAAAACCTGCTAATGTTAGAAAATGAGCTACCAAAAAAAAAAAAAACACATCTACAATCAGATTGTTCAAAAAATTATAATAGTGCCATAGGTTTTTAGATATTTTTCAACAGAGTAAAGTTCAGATGCCTCTTGAATTCTTTTTTAAAAATAGCATATATCAAGGCGGAGTAAAATCGTGATGTGAAAACTTTAACAATGCAATAGAGTATATGCTGAAATTAAATAGAGCAGAACACATGTTGGCAACAACAGGACATGCACTGATTGGATGGAGAGAGAGACCATGAGGCTGCTTCTTCAAGAGCAAAAAGAACACCACCAACTGGTGCACGGAAAGCAGTAGCCACACCAGCAGCAGCTCCACAAGTAATCAGATCCCTGCGATCTCGATCATTTTTAAAGTATCTGAGCCATTTCCAGGTTAAATGATATTTGCGAGAACCTCCCTGTCCAAGTAAGTTCGCTATGCAGGCACCAGTGTGCACCATAGGTCCTTCCTTGCCCACAACAAATCCAGCAGCAACTCCAAAAATGGAACCAAAAATCTACATAATTTTTGGCGTATTTTAGTAATATTGAATACAACAGTTGTCATGGAATTGAGAAAACTAACTGGTTATCTGAATAAGCAGTCAAAAGACCTAATTTTTTTGAGGAATAAATTAAAAGGTCCTTTTAGTTTATCAAAGACTATGACTATAAAAAGAATATTCCTAAACAATAAAGTAACACATTAAGCAATAAAAAGGAACAAAGGCAAGAATTACAGATGAACAAAAAATAATCAGCAGTCAAAAAATCACATAAATAAAGAATGGTACCAGTGCCTTGAAAATGAACCACACGAGTTCGTGGCATCTATAATGACCGATGAGCATTAGCCACTGATATTTAATCTTAAGATAGGAATTGCAAACACTGTGAAACAGATTGAAAGCTTGCATTTAACTCCACAACTTGTAGAAGTGCAACATAATGAAATCTGACCAACTAATGCTTTGGGTTAGCCGAGACATAAAGCTTCATACTATAAACTGAATTATTGTCTCTTAAAGAACATTGGGACTAATTCAGGTACATGCTTCGGTCCTGGTGCATTTCCAGGGTGGTAAAACTTCACAAAGCATGTCCAATACACTACCATGGATCGGAAAATTAAAGTTTGAATACAGGTAAGACTAGACACTATATAAATTTTCTCTAGATGATAGCCATGCATTGAGTAAGATATGCAAGTTTCTGCAATTTTGGTAAACTATGCCCCCATATCCATCTGTAATTATAAGCAATTTTTTCAAAGGAGTACACCAGCAAATTATTTACATTTGCAAAAGGACGCCATGGTTAAAGGACAGCAGAAACTTCTTTAAGTGCATGGTGTGATAGACGAAGTTTCCCAATCATTACTTATGAAGAGAAAAATGAAAAGTTACCCAAACAATTCACTTCTTCAACTTTCACTAAAATTTTGTGTCAATTCAGATAGAAAACCTTCAATTTCAGTAGGAGGGAGTATTACGAACAAATCACCCTAAAAGTTTCCTTCTCAGTTCGTAGTAGGGCCTAGGGCACAATTGTTGAATGGCCCTACACGATGTAGAGGTAGCTTCTCATGCACACAGAAAATACCGCAGTATTCCACTTGATAAGTTTGGCAAGGGAAAAATGTGAATATTGGGAAAGTAAGATACAGAAGACAAACGTGGGAGCATCACAGGAAGATCCATACCAACCTTGACTAATAAGGTGCTTGGAGCCAAAATGGAATGAGCATCCACACCATTGAGATAGGCTTTCACCTCAGGTATGCCAGACCCAGCAGCTGCAGGGGCAATGAGTGCACATAGAACTGCAGCACAAATGGCCAAAATCATATTGAGACCAGCAAATGCTGCAAATGCCTGACAATGCCTGCGCTGGAATCAATATTTCATCATATTTCAAAAGGTAAAAGAGATTGACTGGGCATGGATATTGTCCAGAAGCCAGAAGGAGACGTTTTTATTGTATTACCGATCATATTATGATAGCAACAATAAAGTGCATGAGAAATCAAGGCATAGAAATTCTTCATTCCATATTTATTTGGAAAACGTTTCTGAAAAGATTCATTAATAAGTTCAATTCTTTCAGACGAATTTATTCATTTAAAAAGATCAACGCTTCATGGTGAGTATGTATTTTGTGCAATTAGAATAAAAGATTTCCATCCCATTCAAAAATGTTACGCTTCCACGATTCAACCTCTGAACACAATGAAGCAGAGCATCGATAAAAAATAAAATGCAGCTCACCCTGAGAACTGCTAAAGCTGCGTTCTTGGAGTAGAAGTGGAATTAAACTTGAAACAATAAGAATTGAAAAACTTGAAAATTTATATAGAATAATTTGATTTTAATTATTTGATTATTACAAAGTATGTCCACCCCTTCCTATATAGGCAAAGAAAGAACGCAACTCCAATTCATAACGGTGTAAGGAAACAATATCATAAAAAAAAAAAAAATAGAATTAAGAAGCTTAAAAGAATTAAATTTAAAAGGAAAGAAAAAGTCATAATTTAAACTAGAAACAAAATCCTACTACAATAAATAATTTCTATCCCATTTTTAATAGGATTTTTCTATTTCCCCCATTTGAAAAACTTGTCATCGAGTTTGGTTGAAGAAGAGAAAATTAAACAATTTGGAGGAAAATACTCCAAAATTTTTGCCATCACGTTGTGAAGATTCGAACATAGCTGGACTCCAGAAAAATCTCTTGTCATCTGTTACAGTGGTCTAGGCTCGTTTAAGCGACCAAATTCATAGCAGTCCAAATCTGCAATTTTTTTGTCAGTAACATCTTAGAACCTATCCATCCTTGTTCCAAATTCTAGATCGAAGTTGATTGTTTTGCAATCCTTCAAACATAGTTTCAAGGATGCACACCACTACCACCTAGATGGCTATTAGCCAAGGGCAAAACCTTGCTTTGATACCAATTTTGGTGAGGAAGCGGAACTAAAAATTTTGAAACAAGAAAAAAATTGAAAAACTCGAAAAATTATAGGGAATAGTTTGATTATAATGAATCGATTATTATAAAAGACGCCCAAGCCCCTTCTTATATAGGCAAAGAAAGAACTAAACTTCTAACGATAATGGTATAAGGAAACAATAACATGAAAGGGAAGAAAACTAAAAACCTAAAAGAAGTAGAATTAAGAAACCTCGAACAATTAAAAGGAAGGAAAAATCCCTAATTTAAACAAGAAACAAAATCCTCCTACAATAAATAATTCTTATCCTATTTGTAATAGGATTGTTCAACATCAGTTCTTATCATGTTAAATGTACTGCATAACCACAAAGAGCAATCACAAAATAATGGCACACAGCAGAAACAAGAGCACCATCTTTGGCAGCTGCTAGATAATATAATGGATGATATCAGGGGCAAGCTATTAGAAACGATAAGTTACATAGTTACACAGCAATTGACACAATGTGATAATGCCAATAATCTTGCACCAAGGACCAAATGTCCCCCATGATTAATCAGAAAACTTGTTGAATTTATATGAATTTAGAATATGCTGTGCCGAGTAAAAGTTAGACTTACTTATCAGCAAACATCAGATTACTAGTGAGCAGAAGCTTGAGACCGGCAATATTTTCAACCGCAAGGTTATTGAAGAATCCAACAAGAGCTGTGCTCAATCCAATAAGAAGAGCAAGAGCCCATTTGAGAATAACATACTGAAATATTTGAACTCTTTTCCTAGACCTCCAATCCTGATTAAATAGTTCATTTTCAGCGATCCTGCAAAAGAACATACCAGTGAGTAAAGCGGAAGTCGTTTGTCTTACTAGACAGATTCGGAACATCAAGAACCTTGCATGTAGAGTAAGCAACTTTTATGACGTCACCAACAGTCTGAAATAAAAAAAAAATGTTTATTTGTATTAGTCGCACCAGGAGGCTAACCAACATAATTCCAATCACATCGAACCTTTACCAGTCAATGGAACCCAAGAAGAATGACAATTAGTTTCAGGATCAGACTAAATTCCTACAGTTGTAGGATCTCTGTATTGGAAACTCAACCCTTACTAATTTTCTGAATATAATGAATACTACATTTATGCTAGAGAAGAAATGAAAAGTATGCTCAAATGCATAAAGAAATGCTGCTGCTGATACTGATGGAAACAATAATAAACTCATTCATGGATAATGAATTAAATACATGAGATCAAAATAGGCAGTAGTACAACAACAAAACCGGTATAGCTAAAATAGGCAAAATGGGAACCATAACTTTGGATCATGGACTGAACCACATATTACTAGTTAGGAACTGTGTCGACATTTACTAATTATAGCCAAAATTATAAAAAGGGAAAACAGATAAGACAGCATTAAGCGCTAAAAAATAATAGTTCAGCTGAGATAAAGAAACTGAACTTGTAACGATTAGCATCACATTTCATTCAAAAATCATGTTGTACCCAACCAATGGTCTTCTTTGCATAAAGTTTTTCCGCCTGCCAGCTTGAATTTCTTTTTCCCATGCAGGCAAACTCAAATCAACAATAAAACATTTTCCAATCCTTATTTGAAGCCGGCTACCTTATGATCCCAAAAAGTATAGAAACATCTTTGTTTAATTAAACTTAAACTGAGATGAATGGACAATCCCTTAAATCTAAAGCAAAATTCAGAAAATAATAAAATTTGACAATAATTTAGGTAGAAAAGAAGGTCAAAATAGTGAAATCATTTCTTTCTATATGACATACAATCACCCAAAAAGATCCTTCCCATGAACAAATTAAGAGCATGTTTGGCTTAGCTTAAAAGCTAAGAGAGCAGTAAGAAGGATCTTACTGCCAAGAAAAAGACAAAAGTTACGGCCAATCTTGGGCAAAAATCCGCTTATTTTGTAGAAAGAAGCAAAGTCAAGTTTGCTATGAATGAACTCAATAAAGCTTTGCCTATCTTTCATCAATTACACAAGATGTTGACCTTCCATCCGATCCCACACTTATTGGGTAGTCTAGTTGAACCACAGGGGCCCAAAGCCCTTTTTCTACAGATTATAAATTAAAAGCGGAAAAATGAATATGAAATGCACAAACGGAACGAATTATCCAGAACAAAATACAATATATAACAAAAATACACAAACTACATACCGTACAGAAAGAAGTACATCAAATATAGAGTTACAAAACAAATTCTGAATCAAGAACCTCAAATAACCACCAGAAAAATCGTGACAAAAAATTTAGAACGTTAGCAGAATTCATTTCGTACTCATAATCGAGACTTTCAACTGGGGAAGCATTGGCGCCAACAATAGCAATCTGAGATGTTGTGTTGACCCTGCTCTTCAGCAACGGCTCTCTAACAGCTCCTTCTCTATCAGAATACGTCGACGAATTACTCTCCCTTCTTTCCAAAAACGCACCTCCTCCTCCATCATGTTCAATGTCATTTCCATGATTAAAATTAAAACTCTTTTCATCCATCAATTCTTCGAAATTCTCAACAAAAAACTAAAGAAATAATCAAATATCACCACTATAGGATTTCTATGAAGATCGAAAATTCGTGATATTGAGCTACGATTTACTGCGGACAGATAATGATATAAATAAAATAGAAAAATACGTATAATTTGTAAGTTTTCACATTGATGGAAGGATCGAATTAGATGAAGCAACAGGAAATTAATTATGGTTAAAGTTTGATTTATTAAGAAAGAGAAGGATTTGATTTGCTAGGATTTCGACGTTGATCCGACATTATAGCAAGTTGCATGTGAAGGTATTGAATATCCAATTAACCTTTTTTAATTCAATATTTTACCTTAAATTCTAGGATTAAACATGAAATGTAATCAAATGATTTAACTTTGTGTGTTGTCCAACGTCCAATTAAATCTCGTCCGCTATCAATCTATCAAAAAAATCATCAAATAGTTATGTACATGTAGCATGATGGTAAATTCCATTGCCTTAGAGATTACTGGTTAAGGTCCGTAAATAAGAGTTCGTTGACGAAGGAGGCAAAGAAGCGAAGACAGCCAAAAGATACGTCTACTCCTCGTGCTCTTTTAATTAAATTGGAACAAGCTTTAGCTTTTCTTATGACTACTATCGGACGCCATTTTAATTCACTATAACATTGGGATGATCGTCGGGGGTGACTTGTTGATCATTCAATGGATGATTATCGATATTGAGCAGAAACTATCCTATAAAATGACCAATTAACTATTTTTTGCATCGACAAATCTACTAGATGGGAAGCATCCATGCACTAGTGTAGCAAATGAGAGTCTAGTGGTTGCATCACTAGAGCCCCTCAATGTGATGATCATGTCGATCGTTTGTGGGGATGGCTATTTGACATTTAATAGACATATCCAAACAACCGACAAATTATCGACAAATTACCTCTACAATAAATGGACCAATAAGAAGCTCCATCATATCCATTCAACATATAACAAATCGGTAAATTATTGCTTTACTAACAAATTTGATCCGAAACTCGAAAGTTCAATAGCTTTTTCAATATCAAGCTAATATGCGATAACCTCAATGTGATTGTATGACCAAGTCAACCTATTGAGACATTTCACACGGTGAAAAAAAAAACATCGAGAACATGAATACACTCTAACGTCAACCTAATATCAAACATTAAGGATGATTATGCGAGATATTCTAGTGCATCTAGACTTTTTTTTTATGTAAACTGTGATCTCGATCTCGTAAAAGACAATGTAACCGAACATGCTCTGCCAGAAGAGTATGTACAGCATTTTATTCTATGTAAGTTAATTAATTTATGTATAGTGGTACACATCTCACGCACCATGTAATTTTATTATTCAAACATAGTTTCATAAGTACTTATTTTAAATAAGTTGAAACGTGATCCACCCGTCCTTATCGTTCACGCCACAATCCACGACCGATATTGCCTTTTACTTTTTCTCTTACTTTTCGTGAATGCAGGTAAGGCTTAGTTGTACGTGGATGCTTCTGGCTGGTATGTCTCTGTGTGTATGATCATAATAGATTTGATCTCACGGCAGGTGAGAGATATGTTACCCATTGTCGATGTACAACACTTATGTCCCGTTTGTCTCCCATTATTTTAAAATATTATTTGTTACAGTAAGATTCTACATCACATATTCACTCAATAAAATATTTTACACACAAATCAATAAAATTACTTTAAGGGCGTGTTCGGTAGGGATTAAAATTGAAAAATTAGCTGTTATTTTTGACTTTTATTAGATGAGTGGGACCCAATAACGACTATATTTTCAATTTTAATTGGATTAAAATTCATACCAAACACATCCTAAATTTCAATCACGTTTTCTAAAAAATAATATTCATTACTCTATTTTTTCTACAATAATGAAAGACAAACACACACTTAGTATTACCACATCAACGATTGAGGAATAAATTTACAAGTCAACCGTTGATGTGACACGTGGTATTTTCGCATTGACAGGTGAGCAACATAACTCTCGTTCAGAGTGAACATGAGATCAATTCTAATTTAGATAAATATATACGTGTGTGTCAATGGCTGATTGTTGGCAATTAACCAAGGGCTTGTCAGAAAATTAATTAAAAAAAAAATTGAGATTAAAAGAGGGAAAATTGTTAGGTCTATGGTAACTGAATTTCAAGCTGAATGGTACTTAACACTTCAGTCGGAGAAGAATGGGGATGGACTCGACCATCGAGTGGCTGACTAAGCCCTGTTTGACTTCCTTCAAAATAAAATAACTTATTTTTCATACTCATTTTTAATGTCACATTCACGTAATAAGCTGCCGTTTAACCATCATTATTTAGAAAAATAGAGTTTTGAATAGTGATTTTTAAGAGAATGTGTGGTTAAAAAATATGGAAAAACTTTTAGTTTACTCTCACATTATTTTATTGTGTGAATATGTGTGAAAATGAATATGTAGGAAAAAAGAGTTTGAAATAATGCTCGTCAAATATGGACTAAAATATTTTACACGTTGATCCAAAACCTTTTAATAATACATTTTAAAAAAAAATCATTATTTAAAACATAATTTGTACACAATAATATCCATCAAATAGGGGCTAAATTGAAAGTAGATACCGCAATTCAAGAGGAGCGAAATAGGGACAGTAAAACCTCGATAAATGAATGTTCGATAAAGTAATAATCTCGTTTAAATAATAAAAATCTTCAACCCCAACTTGGACCAATGTACTAAATTAATAACCCTATTAAATGAATAGGATAATAAATTTTTAAAAAATCCTTTAAAACCCAACAAATATATAAAATAATAACCATTAAAATTCATATAAAGTTCATTCTAATAAAAATTAATAAACTTTTAATTTGACAACATTATTTTCAATTTGTTTCTTTTTCACAATATGCATCTACTTCATCCCTAATTTTAACAAACTAACAATTTTAAATTTCATATCGTTACAAATTACCAAACGATTAATCTTCCAAAATATTAAACTTTGAAGTCAACATATTTACATTAATGTTTCTTCTTTAATGTGTATGTGTGTGTGTGTGTGTGTCTACAGATTAAATTTTGAATTTCACCACGCTCAATGTTTTAAAAAAAAATAAAAAAAAATCTACATGTATTATGGTAAACTATAATACAAATTATAAAAATATAAAATACTCTATAAATTAATAACTATTCATTTATCGATAAATTAATAATCCCTCTAAAATAATAATTTCTCTCGATCCCAACATTATTATTTCATAAAGGTTCTACTGTATGGAGTTGGCGGGATGTGTCGAACTCACAAGGATCGAATGATACTAATGGTGACTCCCTCGAAGAAGATGGAGGGGAAAGGTGTTGCTCCATATCGTTGAATTTGGGCCATTTAAGAGGGTCTTTTATTGAGTGCAACTATTACTTTTACATTGCAATTATTGAGTCGGACTATCATAGCGTTGTCCAAGCGGTGAATAATCAACCTACTCATGCACAGGATGGTGATATTCTAGTTAAAATATCTTAGTTGAACAGTTGTTCTCTTAGTTAATTTGCTCATTTGTGCGAAGGTAAATCGTGTTGCTCATGCTTTAACAAATTTTGATTTGTCAATTGTCAAGTTTTAGATCAAGGAATCTTCTAGTTTTATTAACGGTCTTGTTTCAAATGTTAGTGGTTTTTTAGAATGCAAAAAACGTAATTTTCGGCGTAGCTTTTCATATTAATTTTGTTTGTCATATTACAATTACAAAACATGGTTGATAATATATTATACAAAATGGGATCATCACACCTCGGAGAACACATGGCACGAGATATGCACTGTATCATCCACGTCGGAGAATTGCCTTGGAGTGAAGCAAGTCCGACATTGCAAGCAGGACATGAGAATAAAATAACCTTAAGCCTTAACAAAAAAACACTCCTTTATAAAATTAGGTAGATGACGTCACAGGTGTAGGGAGAGGGCGCAGGCTTGCGCTTTAATAATAATGATAACAATGATCGGGGCGGATTCACATGGGGTCAAATGACCCCACAATTTTTTTTTTTTTTTTAAAGAATAGCACTCATCATTTATCTTGTGAAAAAAACACATTCATTAACTGCGATGAAATATGACAAAATCCGTATATATCAAGTTCAATCATGCATATATTTTTAGCCTGCTTTGCAATAATCAGCGAAATTTAAGACAAGATCCAAGAAATTTTAGAGGTGAAAACATAATAAATCTTCTCCTTGAAATGTTGAATATCTTCCCTACCTAACATATGCAGTAAGTTTAAATATAACAAATGAAAAAAAGTCAATATAAATAATTTTAACAGCTAATTTTGCTCGTTGTCCATTCTGTAGAGAATCACTTATTAGATGTTAATGAAATCAGTAGTCAATCATCTGTATGATTAAGATTATTAGGACAAGGTAACACATTATGAATTATTTACTTGGCAATTGTTTGGCAATTGTCAAGAATCGACTGAATAGTCGGATGGGAGATCAATGGTTAAGTGATAGTTTGGTTGCATATATTGAAAACGATGTACTTAACAATATTGATAACGATGTAATTATACGACGTTTTCAGAGTATGAAAACGCGTAGGCTACAATTGTGATATTGTATTGACTTATTTTCGTTAATGATATGTAGTTCTAAATATTTTTAAATTCTCATTTTTGACCCCACAACTCAAATGGTCTGGGTCCGCCCCTAACAATAATAGAATTTTCATTTTAACCCCGCTGGCTTCGTTCCTGGACGTTGGAGATGAAGAATGAGAGAACTAATGATTGCACAAAAGATGATTTGTCTCCCCACTTGTATCATCACAACCCTCGAGGACTAGACGTAATATTTGACAAGACAACTTAGGATTGAAGATCAATCCTAGACAATCATTATGCTTCAATCACTATCCTCCCCACCATCAGCAATCTTGCTACCCGAAAATAGAGATGTCAAGATGGGCGG
>CAIGRS010205479.1:0-13021 GCA_903798395.1 Fraxinus floribunda | reverse complement strand
AGCTCAGGCTCGGCTCGAGCTTTTTCGGGACCGAGCCTTTTTGGACCCGAGTCAAGCCGAGCAAAGTCTAGCCAAAAAAATGCCGAGCTGGCTCGAGTTTTTTGGTTTTTAAAAAAAATACTGCAACCTTTGCTGCCTCCTGCAAAGGTTTCACCTTCAAAAAAAAATTTATTTTTTTTATGGGCAACTCGCTTGGGCCACGAGCCGGCCCGTGCTCGAGCCAACGCCCCCAAAATGGGGCTCGGTTCGGGCCTCGGTTCGGTGTAGTCGAACCTGAGTCAGGCCTAGCTCGGACTTTTTTCGGATCGAACTCGAGCCGACGAGCTTTTTTACTATCCCTAATTTTTTATTTGATTAAAGGCTAAATAAGTAAATTAATACAGCATGAAAATACATATTTGCTCTATTTAAGTTGAATCTTCCCACAAATTTATTTATGTTATTCGCTCATCTTTCCTCCTCCCCATTTATATTGTTAAATATTATAGTAATTTTATTATATATTTTGAATTTACAATGGAAATTTTGATAAAAATTGAGTTGCAGTTTGCAAGTCAACTTAAATAAAGATTCATTTTTAAGTATAAAATTAACTTATTTTTATTCTTTAAAGATTATAATTGTATATTTAAGTAAGTCTTTTGAATAATACTGTTTAGGAAAACGTGTGGTTAAAAAGTATGAAATTTTTTTGGATTTACGTGTAAAATATTTAATTGTTTCAATACGTGGTTGAAAACGAATATATAAGAAAAAAATATTTCAAATAATGATTATCAAAATAAAAACTCAATAAGGAGGATTTTCTATTTTCTACCTACTAAAGGAGAATTACAGTAGGGGTCCCTAACCTACTACAAATGTAGCAAAAAGCACCTCAACCTATTACTTTGGAGGTTGGATTCTCAAACCTTTTATAGTTAGGAAAATAACAATTAAGGGCTCCAACCCATAGTAATATTCGTACTTTTGTCCCCAATCATATTTGCATACATTATGGAAATTTTGTAATTTTAAGAAAAGTTCAACGGTTTACCCAAACATTATAAAAAGGTAAAATTACAGTCAATGTACCAAATCTTTCATTTTGTTGCAGACTTGACCCAAACATTTCATTTGCGCTACCTGAGCTACCAAACCTTTAAGTAAATCGCTGGTCTAGTCTAAATTGACGGTTGTTGTCTGTTTGACTACCACAATCTATAGTTGACCCCAGAAATGAAAAAATTAATAATTTTTCCCAAATAAATAAAGGCAATCTGGGCATTACACACTTTTCCTTCTATTATTGCACTTCATTGTTCATTTTCCTCAATTTTCATCACTACTAATATCATTCTCTCTCCCAAGTTAGTCAGGAAAAATCAACACGTAGATGAAGATGAATGTATGTAGATATGGTTTCCCAGCGTAGATGAAGACCTCATGAATGAGCCTGAACCTAGGAAGAAGATTTCTCACTTGTGCCCGAAGCCAGGATCCTGGTGGATGTACCTGTTTTGTGTCATGTGACCCTCATATGTATGAGAGATCTATGGAGCAGATTCTAGGTTTATTACGGGCTAGAAGGAAAATGGAAGCTGAAATCAACACTCTCCAAGCAACAAGGCCAAATGCGAGGATGACTTAGTTGTTCGGCTTTGTGTGTAGAGTGTTTGTAAAATGGGTTTTTACCTATGTATGTAGGATGGGTTTGTGGGATGAACGTTTTTAGCTCCAGAAATTTAGGTTTAAAGTTTAGGCGTTGAGATTTTTGTGTAATATGTTGTGAAATGTGATTGTGTTCAATAGCATAACATGATTGCTTCTCATCCATTGCTTTATCATGTAGTTTAAATTTTTGAACATTGACCATCTCATCACCAGTCTCACAATCAACCACATAAACATCCGTATGTTCTATTTCATCCCATGGCAACACCAAAACTTCAAGTACAAGCAAGTAATACAATTCAACCGTTCTATTTTTACCAAACAACTTCACTACATTCATGAAATTTGAATCTTAACCAAACAGAATGATGCTTCACTCAATCTTTTCTTCTCTATCTTGTACAGATATATGAGTATACTAGAATATCCCAACATTTTTATGGCATTGTTCAGAAGAAATCTGTTGAAGAATTCAGGGTCGACATAGTTTAGATAACTTATTTAACCATGCTCGTACACAAAATTTCTCATCTTTCGAAATAAAATTCCACCATGATGTAGGCATATGTTAAAATACTTTACATTTTCATATGAACCAAACAATGAAAAAAAAATAAAAAAATCAAGACATATCCCTTTTTAGTTCGAGCACTGTACATGTACATGACAAACTATTACACGGTAGATTAACTCTCAAGTTATCAAATCACTCAACATTCTCACATTTTTCAGCACATAAAGACAATCTATACGCACAGATTGTGATCACGACGTTTCATACCGTAAATGAGAAAAAATGGAGCACGTTTATCATATACAAGTTGGGGAAGAGAGCCTCGAATATGGGCTGCAATATCTGATAAAAGGTTACCTTCTTCTTCGTACATTTCATCTTCATCTTTATCTTCGTAGATTTTTGTAGGTTCCATATTGGATGATGAAATGAAGAGTAACTGATTTTTATTTTTATTTTGAAGGGAAAGTGTGTAATACCCAGATTGCATTGTCTATTTGGGGAAAATTATTTTTAAAAAATTCATTTTTGGGGTTAACTAAGGATTTTGGCAGGCGGAAACATTCAATTTGGATTGGGATTGCTATTTTTTTAAAAGTTTGGATTAAATCCGCAACTAAATGAAAGGCTTGGTACCTTGATTGCAATTTTTCCTTATAAAGGTTGGAAGTTGAGGCTGCCAAAAATTTAGATTTGGACCTCTTTGATATAGTTTCAATTGATTGGGAAACCCCAACTATAATTTCTCCACGGAGTAAATGCTTTGTAATAAAACTGTTGGAAAAATTTTAAATTCAGCCCCATCTTTTAAAGAATATATTTTTCAAAATTTATTTTCAACTCCAAAGTCACTTATAAAATAATAATATGCATATTTTTTTTAAAAAAAAAAATTCTTAGTTTTTACTTTTTAACGACATGTTTTTTAAAAATCATTATTTCACGGTACATTTTTATCCCAATGGGAATCAAACGGCGCATAAACTGAAGTCATTTTCACGAATCTCTTACGGCCGCCCATTCACAGCGCGTTAATAAACAAACACCCCTACCTACCCCACCTTCCTCCTTACCCATACCATAATCCTTCAATTTTTTGTTCTCACTTCAAATCTTCTTCTACCCATCCACCTTCTCTCTCTCTATATATACACTTCATTTTTAATCGCATATATAAAGTATAAACATCTTCTCTGCGAAGAATTTGGGATTTTTTTTGCAGAAATATCGTCGGAAGGGTTTTTACTAAGAATCTTTCGATCCCTTGATTTTGTTGACATCAATCCTTGATTCAGTTTCTCATTTTTGAAACCCAATTCCCCCTTGATCAATAACATACATTTTTACTTACTCTGTTTATTCGATTAGATAATCATTTATAATTATATACACATTAGAGATAGATACAAAGATAGGTATTTATACAGAGGGTTTAGAGATATACACCCATTGATTACGTTATTAGTTATTTTTAGGTTTTATAAAAGGAGGGATGTTGGGGGCAGGATTGCAGTTTAACAGGAGTAGAAATGGAGAAGATCGGTTTTATAGCACCGCCAGGGCTCGCCGGAGCCAAGATCATTTGCGGGGATCTCAAAATAGGAGTCAAGCCGATGAGACGCCGGAGAAGACCAAGAGGGTTGCTGCCTCGCCAATGTTTGAACCGTCGTCCTCGTGTAATCTGGAACGGTTCCTGGAGTCCATAACACCCTCGGTGCCGGCTCAACGATTATCAAAGGTTTAATTGATATATATGAATTATTTAATTAGAAATGGTTGACGCAAAAAAAGATTTGAATTTATCGTCAGTGGTAATTAATCTGAAAGTTTGGAGATTTTATGGATTTATTATCTTTTGTTAATTACTTCCCTGCCCATGTTTTAATAGTGTTTAATCTTAAACATTTATTTAGTCCGAAAGTTTTAGATTTTTTTTACCATTTGTTGAAATGTGTTTTTCTCAGTGTTGTGTATTATGTTTCAATAATCAAGAAAAAAATGTGATAATATCTATTGAAAATATGAAATTTTAGGAACTTTTAATACTGTAGTTAATCACTTTAAATGTCTGGCTGTTATTTTTCATATTAATTTTTTTGCCATTGGATATGAAAGTGCTGAAACTCATGGTACAACAGTTATATTGATGATCATATGCTTTATTTTATTATGAAACTTTAAAATTTGAATAATGAAAATTGATGCCTAATGTCTGGTTGAATTGATCGGGTCATGTACGAAATATGAATTTTTATTAGGCCATCTCCAACCAGCACCAAAATTTGAGGAAGCTTCGCATCATTTTATACCCAATCTTGCACCAAACTAAAAATCATCTCTAACCATTACATCAAAATTTACACCGAATGAACAGTGTTTAATCATTTTATTTTCTTTTTTTATACTAGAGTAATGTATGTATGTGGTTGTTGTAATATATTTTGTGTTAACGTTAAATAATCGTGTTTGTTATATTTTAAGTTTTTTTTTTGGGGTTGCAATTTTAATTAATTCATTAATTATTATTTTTTACATTATTAAAATTTATTTTAAATGCAGATAATAATAATAATAATAATTTATTGTATTAAAAATATATAATAGAAATGACACAAATACCCTCCATCAATTAGTTTGGCAAATGGAAAAATAGGGTAAATTTGACTTCGCGCCATTTTGCACTAAAATTTGGTGGCTTTTGCACCAAAATTTGGTGCATTTTGGTGTTTTGGTGTCTCCTTGTGAGATGCCCATTACCAATTGTTTTGGGTAGTTTACTGAATCGAAATTTTAATGAACGATCTATTGAAAATATGACTTCATTAGTTTATTAGTGATTATCGTTTCTTATTTTTACTTATTAGAAGTTATTGCAATTTATACGTTGATATAGCAACGTGCAAGTGATTGTGGCTGAAATATGCTTTGGAGATGGTATGTTTTTCTAGAAGTATGGTAACCACCTCTTTGTACTTCGAAGAAAGTATTAATTTGCTGACTAATTCAAAATATCATTAGTTTATTGTTTCACTTCATTAGTTTTGTTTAATTGGCATGGGCTTGATTCAATCTATTTGAAAATATTAACAGACAACATTGAGGGAATGGAGAACTTGCAATGAGGAGTGTCAACCATACTTTGTGCTTGCTGATTTGTGGGAGTCATTCAAGGAATGGAGTGTATATGGTGCAGGAGTGCCATTGATAATGGATGACAGTGACCTTGTGGTCCAATATTATGTTCCCTACTTATCGGGTATACAATTGTATGTTGACCCTTCAAGGAGTACGGAAAATCCAAGGTACCTTATTTTATGCCTTGATTCAATTTAGAGTGCACAAGTATAACCAGAATCTCATCTCTTTGTCAAAAATGTAGAAATGAAAGAAGACGACCTGCTGGCTTGGTTTTGTGTTTCATGCTATAAGAATGCTAGATGTTCAGATAAAACTTTGAATGCTGAAATTACTTTAGACTGGAGAATATTAGCTCGTTCCCTTTCTACTGGATTTATGGATCAAGAGTTATACCGATGTCATATATGCTGTTCAGGATGTGATTTGATGGTTTATATGATCATCACTGATTTTGTAACTCAATCAAGATTGCTTAGCATGTTTTATTAGCATAACTGTAAAACAGTCTCTGATTGTAAATGTGTCAGCCTCTGTATTGCTAATGATGATATTGATGTGATACAATAACTTCCATTACATTGCCAGGTGAATAGATCATTTTATGTCTAGGTGTGGGTCATGTGCAGGTCCATTTACATTAAAACTTGGTTGTGGAAATACTAGTATTAACGTATGATCCAAGTTTCATTTCAAACTTCGGAACCGGAATACGTGAATGAGAAGTTTTTTTAATTATGAAAACAATTTATGAACTGGAGTGCCTGAGGTGAAAAATTGGCAATGTACTCATTGCTCATAAAACAGTTACAACGTGTCATCTATTCAAGTCACTTGGTTAGATTGAAATATCACCTCGTTGTGCGAAGGTATCAGTTAGTCAGTATCTCATCCACCCCCTTCCAACGAGGTTCTTTGTCTTCGATAAATATCCCATGAAATAGTTATATAAGGAAAATTGCTTCCAGGTTGGATTGTATAATGTTTTGGCGTAGGCTGATCAAGAGGAAATACTCAATAAGATGTGGAACTGCAAAATTTCTCACATTGTGTATGTCAAATCTTTTCTTTTGCATTCATAAGGAAGGATTATCCTGTCATAGTTCTTATTTTTATTTTCATTTGATTGGTTTTCAATAATCTTTTACTTGTTACGCAAATAGAAACAAATTTTCAAAAAATAAGAAAAAGGGAAATAGAAACAGCGATTTTTTTTCTCTTCTTGTTGTGGTCGACAGATGTCTTTTCTGTTCTAGATACTCCATGTTCAATTATGGCTGAATCTTTTCCACTCTTTCTCTATCCTCTCTCTTCATATCCTTCATTTTGTTAAAAATCAAATTACTTGATTTTGTTTGAAGTCCCAGAGATGCTTAAGTTGTCATCCTTGATCAATATCATAGTGAGTGGAGGCATGATGCGTATAGAAGTTCTTGATGTATATTGTGCATAACTTCTTGCATAGATAAGACACTGGCCTGTGTGAAAAGCATAGGTTTCTTTTCTGATATATTGTTCGACCATTGCATTTTGACAACATGTGAAAGCATTTGGTTCTGCTTATATGAACTAAACTCTATGCACTAAACAAGTGCGATCCTTTGCCTTTATTGCAGTTGCATACTGTGTTTGCCATCAGAAAAGAAATATTGCGTTTATAGGCATCTTAATTACATGACAGACTTTTTGAGTATGGTGCCTATATTTTTTTTTTTTCCCAATAATAATCTATGGTTTACTAGTTTTATTGCATGAGTTTACTCCACATCTTGACCATTTCAAGTTGAAGCTTAGTACTGGCCCTCTTTCTTTTTTCTTTACTTTTGCAATCAATTTATCTACATGTCCTGATTATTTCCCTTTATATAACAGGAGACTTGGAGAGGAAAGTGATGGTGACTATTTTAGGGATTCAAGTAGTGAGGGAAGCAGCGATTGCGAACAGGATAGAAGCAGCTTTAACCATTCAATTGAGCAACGGAGCTATCATCATCAAACAAGTGATAATGCTCGTAGAATAGATCCATTGTCCATGAGAGATCAGGCGTATCAAGAAAGCTTTTCTAGTGATGAAAGCGAATCTGGTAGTTCACGAAGTCGCTTGTTGTTTGAGTATCTTGAACGGGACCAACCTTATAGTCGGGAACCTTTGGCGGACAAGGTCAGCTTTTGTTCCGATCATTAACTCATGATTACATATTCTGCTTTTTTTTAATCCTTAAGGTTTCTCTTCTTTTATCCTTGCTGCTTCTGTGCTCAAATTGTCACAGATATTTGATCTTGCTCTCCATTTCCCCGAACTAAAAATGCTCAGAAGCTGTGATCTACTACCTTCCAGTTGGCTTTCTGTAGCATGGTATCATGTTTTGCCTTTATATATATTTTCAATTTACTATTTTATGTGTAATGTATGTTTTTCTTGTGAAAAATATATTTATTTGTAGGTATCCCATTTATAGGATACCAATGGGACACTCTCTCAAAGATTTGGATGCTTGCTTTCTGACCTTTCATTCTCTTCATACACCCTTGACAGGTTAGCTGAATCTCTCCCTCTCACACACGGATAGAGTGTATGCTTGTCATTATTGTTTTATTTTCTGTTTTTAATCTTAAATTTACATTTTGTCCATTACCATGTTTGAAAAGTTCTAGGTTTTTTTGTTTCCCAGTAGTAAACAGAAGGATAACATGTTTTCCAATTTAGGCTATAATGCATGTTGTCTTTCCTCTTTTAGTTTTTCGATGGCTTTTCTGATGTCACCTTGGACTCTCCTCTTCTCTGCCTTCAACTTCCATCAAGATTATAATTGCATTTTGATAGGTATCTTCGTGTACTGTTTTTGATATTTGCCTTTGTTCGATTTTCAGGGAGTGAAACTATACATACTCCACTTGTCTCACATTCCAATGAGAGGGAGGTTGGTGTTCCCAAAATTTCATTGCCAGTTTTTGGGCTAGCCACATACAAATATAAAGTATCATTGTGGACCCCAAATGCGGGATATCAGCACCAACTGGTGACCTTCCTCCTTCAGGCTGCTGATAATTGGCTAAAATTGCTACAGGTCATTCACCCGGATTTCCTTTTCTTCAGTGGCAAGTGAAATCTAGATATAGCTTACCTTCTTGCTAGGGAAACCATAAACTCTGCAAGTAAGGTTGATGAACGGGTTCCCTGTATTGTTATGCTATTATTGACTGTGTTTAGAATGGATATAAATTGAAAAGAAAAAAAAATTGAAAATTGCTGCAGAAAAAAAAAACAGTAGAAAAAGGGGCAGTCATGAATTCTGAAGAATGAAGAATGATGAAGAAAGCAAGAAAAAGGTTTGAGATTTATGGAAGTTGGAAGGCTGGTATGCAGCACTGTGGTTGTTTAGAAAGTGAGCGTCTCATGTATTTCACTTTTCCCTCTGTTTGTTTACAGAACAGGCAATTTTTTTCTGTCCTGGCGATTGGTTGTAGGTCCTAATCTTATCTTTGCACTTTTAATGGGATTTTGATTGCGAATGATGCCAAGTGTGAGGTTTGGCCGCTGCCCATGGCATGTACCCCGACTCTGTAACTTTATAAAGAGGATTTTGTCTTGATAAGCAGTTTTAAGCCAAGTCAATATCTGATACACTTTTGTATGCGTCGTGAGCATAGATTAAAAGGAAGTTAGCGAACTTTTTACAGTTCATGAGATCATTTTTCTGTTTCCTCCTGTTTTGTGGGTTTATTAATTGAAAATCTTGACAATGAGATTGATTGTTGTATGATATTTCCTAAGATTTTAGGAATCTTTATAACTATATAGTTTATATTGTTGTGCTGGATTACTGTCCATGTGCTTTAGTTTGGATTCTGGTCAACGAGAAAAATTCACACCACGTTCAGCTATGTTTGGTGGGGATTAAAATCAGATTTTTGGTAGATTTTAATAAAAATTTATGAAATGTATGGTTGAAAATCGTGGATTCCATTAAATACATGATTAAAATAAATTTTTGACTTTACCTTTGACTTAGATTGAAATTTAATTTTAATCCCTGTCAAACTGGGAATGTAGTCAAATTAATGAATCAATTTAACAAAATAATACCTCACATAATTAATGAAATTTAAAAAAAATATATATATTTATCGAGGTAGTTATCAAATTAATGTTGTGCAATGACATGCTCTCGAAAAGTTACTAAACCCTTGTTTGGTTTCTATTTATCAAAACTTTCTTTTTTTCGAACTCGTTTTCAATTACACGTATAATGGGATTCACAATTTTTAACAATTTTTTAATCATATATTTTCTAATTTTTTATTAAAACTTACTAAAAAAAAATCGATTATTATGGTCAGAGAAAGTGGAAAATACATTCATGAAGTGGAAAGGAAATAATTATACAATTCAATGTTAATAATTTAGTCTACAATCCTAGATTCAGATGAACATTTTGCCAATTCATATGCATCGAAAAAAAGCAAAAAAATAAAAATAAAAATAAAAATAAAAATCTTTGTATTAAAAGTCAAATAAAAATTTACGCTTTTAAATATGTTTGACAAGTGCATATAAGTGCTTGTCCTAAACGGTAAAATCTAATTAAAGTCAATGGATGTATAGTGCACTTA
Source organism: Fraxinus floribunda (assembly GCA_903798395.1). Classification (NCBI taxonomy): domain Eukaryota; kingdom Viridiplantae; phylum Streptophyta; class Magnoliopsida; order Lamiales; family Oleaceae; genus Fraxinus; species Fraxinus floribunda. The sequence goes on along the minus strand of CAIGRS010205479.1, from coordinate 3,105 downwards.
ATACTATAAGACGGATATTTCCTTAACATGCATCTTTATTACCATTGAATAAAAAGGTTCCATGTGAAGACTGCTTCTTTTCGGTGAGACAGCTTAAACGAATTGACTTTTCCGATAAGATAAGAATCCTCCTGTGGTTAAATTGCTCATTCGGCGTCTGTCTCAATGGTACGACCATTCAAATCTGCAAGTCATTGGAATGCAGGCGTGGCTGAGGGTTTCGGCGGTGGAGCTTTGCTGGTTTTGATCGGTTTTTATATTGTCATCGCCGTTATATTTACATGTGCAAGAGGTGGTTCCAAGGAGAAGGCTTCGGAGACCCACGGCGATGCATACGGTGGTGCTGGATGCGCTGGCGCTTGCGGCTCCGCCTGTGGCGCATGACTCAACCTACCTACCTACTTCCTTCATCTTTATACTGATCCATAATTCTCTAGATACAGGGTTATGCCGCGAAATTAAGGCATAAATGAAGAATTTAACTTTCTTCTTCATTAGTGAGCCATTGATGAGCTCTTAGTTCAATGGTTGTTTTCTTTTTTGGTTGGCGGTGGGGGAGTGGGGATATTGTCAATTGTCAAAGAAAAAAAATTGAAAAGAGATTTTCTTCTTGTTTCCTTGCTCTTCTCAAGCTTAATCTAATTTAATTTGGGCCTTAATTTACAACTTATTTTACATCTCTACAAGACTACAACTTGCAAAACTTGGATTGAGCATAATTTGGACCTTAAAAATCGACTGATTTTACGTCTTTACAACTTTCTAACAACAAATTTCATCAACTTTTATAAAAAATCTCTAATTATCAGATATAGTTGTTGTAGATTATTCCTTGAATTTTATTTGCACATTTAATAATAACACTACACACTCTTAGCTTAAAATAATTAATGTAACTAAGAGGCTCCAAGTCATGTTACCTTTGTGCTATAAAAGCTCAGCCTTGCAAAAGAAAATTGTAAATTAATGCCAAGTGCTAGTTTGATAAAAATTTATCAACGTTTCAGTTGGTTAAACTTTTATTTTAACCACACATTTCACAAAACTTACGACTTTTATCGACTTTTTAACTACATGTATGTTCAATCAGCTTTTATCAAAACCTGCTAAAGTTTGTATAAATTTTTTTGTCAAGCAACTCCTAAACTTCGTCTTCTCAATCAAAACAACTTTCACTCGATAAAAAAAAAAAACGTATGGGCCAGGAATTTTTTCGAGAATATTTCAGGTATAGAAAGAATCTCTATGGTCTAGTTTCGTATGCTCTGAGCCTGACTCGCTCATAAATAGAAGTGTTGGTTAAAATTTGAACGGTACTATAATTAAAAAAGGGTTAATTTCACAAATGGTCATTAAACTTACCTAAAATTTACAAAACAGTTACTAAAGTTAAAACTTGCAGAAACGATCGCTGAAATTTTAATTTGTTTCACAAACGGTCATTGAAGGACCGTTATGATTTTAATTCAAATTTAAATGACCAAAATATGTGGACATAGAAGTTTGACCATCTCATGTGCAAATTTCTTGCTATTAAATGCTACCTTTAGAGTAAATTACATGGAAATTGTAAAAGTGATATTTTAATTCTCTTTTCGCCTATATACGTACAAGACCATAAATTTAGATATGTGATATAAATATTTTTCTATATTTTGTGTGATCGTGTATAGATTTCCTAACTTTTAATACACTAACTTTTAATACACTTTTATTTATTTTAGGTCACATAAAAATATAATGTATTCTTGTTTAAAAGTAGTTGACTTATTTAAAAATTTGCACATGAGATGGTCAAACTTCTATGGCCACGTGTTTTGGTCCTTTAAGTTTGAATTAAAATCATAACGGTCCTTTAGTGACCGTTTGTTAAATAAATTAAAACTTCAGCGACTGTTTGTAAAAGCGCATGGAATCTCAGCGACTATTTTTGCAAGCTTTAAACTTCAGTGATCGTTTTTTAATTTTTAGGTAAGTTTAATGACCGTTTGTGACATTAACCCAATTAAAAACATAATTTTCACGGAGATCTTTCTTAATAGAAAATTATGGTTTGTCAATTGGAATTGACACTTGAGAGCAAATTTCTCTTTTTTGTTTGCCACTACTTGTTTTAGGTGTTTAGGCCTAAATTTACCATTTTATCCAGAAATAGAAAATAATTCCTTATTCATATAGGTGCAGAACACCTGACCTTTTCAAAAGGACTTTGCTATTCGTACACGGGAGTTTACACCCCCGTTTACTCGGCCCCACCTGCCCCCTTCACAATATGGGGGCCACGATTTTTTTATTCATCGTGGGTCCTCCCCTCATGTGAGGGGAATGTAATAGGGGGTGTAAATCCCCGTGTACGAATAGATTAATCCAGAAAGAGCCATCTTTATCAAAAGGCTATTTTCCAAGTTCACGTGTCATTAATACCAAATTTGTCTTTTTTCTCGCTAGAATATGGCTTCTCGTCTAAATGAGTTAACAATTCGCGGTAACAAATTAAGATTAATTAAATGAAGAAAATTCATTTTATGGCAAGATACATTTTTTCAACCCATTAAAAGTTAATTTAATTTATATTTTCTTTTACTGCTAATATAAGGTAGAACATATGACAACAAACAATAATATCAAGCATTTCTCCATTAAAATTAAGAAATTTCACATAAATTGATCAAGTTATGGGGTCATGCAAATGTCAATCTTCACTTAGGGGTCAAAAGTAGGGATGACAACGAGTAAAGTATGGGACGGGTCGGTCATTCTAGTCCTCCACGTCCGTCGGGTATTTTTATTACCTTGCACGTGCCCATACCCGATTAAAGCAAGCTAGGGTGGATCCCTGCCTCGTTTATCGGTTTTTATTTTTTTTTGGTGAGTGAATGTTATTACTTTAATTTTTGTCTTTTTGCTAATTTGTTAAGAACAACTCACGTTCTCCTTAAAATAATAATAAATCTTTTTTTTTTGTTTGATAAAAAGATTTAAATTCGAAATTAAATTTAAACTGAACAAATAACGGGGCGGGACTGTTTCCCATACCCGATTCGGGATAATGATCCCATCCCTCCTCCGTTTTATTGATATAAAGGATTAAGCTACTCTACCAGG